>APFE031059226.1:95234-133613 GCA_000404065.3 Pinus taeda
ACCCTTTTGTTTGAGACTTATCAATTGACTAAAAAAAGTGTTGCTTTTTGTATCCTCATAATGTGCTGTCAATTCTTTCGTAAAAATTGCCCAAGTGATAATTTGTTTATGAGAGAAAATCCATTGATACCATACAAACTAATTTGGTTCCAAATATAAAGTTTCAATATGTACCTTTTGTGTGTTTTGCACATTATTGACATCGAAAAATTACTCCATCTGTAATATCCATGTTGCGGGATCCTTGCCATCAAACTTCCTCATATCGATTTTTGGAATATGGTGGGTCTTTTATCCCGCATTTGAGTCTATGAAATCATGATTAACATTTCTTTTGTTCGCATCATGAGTTTCCTTTACAACCTTTTCACCATTAGTAAGTATTTCTTGTAGAAAATTTGTAAAATCTGTCCTCAAATCTGCCATGTCTGTCTTCAAATCTGTCTTCAAATCTGCCATGTCTCTCTTCAAATCTATCTTCAAATCATCCATCATAGCTTCCATGCCCTTTATCTTAGATTCCACGCCATTTATCTTAGCTTATGTTAGCTTTTGTGGGTGTGACATTTGTTGCACTTGTTCTTGTAATTTTTATATATCATGTAACATTTCTTCCTCTTCTTCATGAGTCATGCTAGGGATTTCAGGTTCCTTACTAGGTGTTTGCATTTTCTTTCCTTGAGGCATTCGTTAAAGATAATAATGCTCTACTATGACCTTTGAATTCCTTCAAAATAAATTTTCAAACCAATCTTAAGCAAAAATTTAAAAGAATCTACACACCTTTTTTCACTTTGTAGGAGCTCTATATTGCCTCTGATGTATCTCTATACTTTCATATCAGCCAATTCTGAAATTGTGACCTGCAGTAGCTCTCTATGTCCTCTTTCCAATGCTGCCAATCTGATCCAAATTGGATTCTCCAAGGAAAAGTTATGCAAAATCTCCCACAGTGACCTGATTATAGACTAGTTCAGTAGAGCGAACTTGTACGACGTGCCACAAGTCACTGTTTAGACCTTTGGCTCTGAAAAATATATACAAGAAACTACAGTCCGTCCAATTTCTGTACCTTCTTATGAAATTTCAATCAGATGCTCAGAGAGAAAGTTATGACGATTTTCCCCAGGTCACCTGTTTGGAATGAAATTCAGGAGACTGCAAGAAGACCAACTTCCTCAGATCATATCTCTGCAAATATAGCGCGAACAGCTCTGAGATTCAGATCTGAGATTTAGCGTGATTTCTTCTCAAATGGGTTTTTTTTTAGCTTCTGAAATGTCGCAGAAGAAAACATATAGCGAAAATTCCATGATTACTTGTTTGGAGCAGCAAAACCCTAGAATTCAAAGCTCTGATACCAAATGTTATGAAACCAGCTCAAGAAAAGATAGAGAAGATAGATCAACGCCTTAGAATTCAGCCTCTTCGAGGGGGCAACCTCCTTTACATTACATTAATGAACAATTCTTGGATGATTCAAATGACAAAACCTCCTTTCTATATATAGGAGTCTAAGGAGTCACAATATAACCCAGCCGACCTAACAATAATAATATAAGGACACAAAAATAACAATAGAGGGATTCTATGGGGCACAGTAATAACAATATGGGGATAATAGGGGCACAACAATATTAAGAAGGGATGCAACTACAATATTAATGGGGTAATCACTAGTATTATAGGGACCCAACATAAATGCTCTCGAATTTTGCATCTTGGAATATCAATTGTATTTCAGATTGGAGATGGGATCAAGGCTTTAAAGGCATGATATGATAAGGTTCGTGTGGATGCATTATACTATGCGACTAAGAATACTTTTGAAGGAATTTTCCTTACCATTGAAGACAAGAATACACATGATAGTGATTTTCATATTGTGGCAATTTAATCAGGGGTTCTAGGACATCCTTCCACTAGCAAAATATCGTTATATATTTCACAACATCTAAGACTAGTGGAGCTTTTTCTAAATAGTCCAGAAATTGCTTCAGATTTGTTACATGAGATATCATGGGAAAAGCTTGGTTGTTACATTTTAGAAACAACAATTGTATCAATGGATCATTTTATCTCCAGAGATATGGACCAAAACAAATTTGTGCATCAGTTTAAGCTAGCTTTCGTGGAGGATTAAGAGAAATGATGAAGTTGCAACCATTTATATTCAAACTTGACCATAAATTGGATGTTTTGACAAATAAATTCTAAGAAAATATCTTCCAGGCGATGACCAGAAAGAAGATTCTAGGGCCACGAAATTAGGTCACTTGCACTCATCATTTTAATTTTTTTCTTTCCAGTGATTCTTATCCTCTTCACTCAATATTACCAGTAGTCTCCACAAGAACACAAGTCGAAAGATAAATGTTGCCTATATGACTACTGATAAATCTGTTTTGCTGAAACCACACCTAGAATCCAACACCTCATTAGTGCAATGTGTTGTTTATTGAATTTATAGGGTTGATTTTGTGAACTACAATGTTGATTCATAGGTTTTAGAGCTACTGAGTGCATCTTTTTTTTTCCAATAAGAAAAAACCCACATATTTTCATTATCAAAAATTAGATACATATTCAATAATTTTTATGTCATTCCCATACATATTTGATCCCTTTATTATGCCCCTCAAAATTATATCTTATTTCACAATTACATATAAATAATATATCAGTTCAAAAGATCTATATTTCCATCTTCATAGATCTTCCTAATCTATCTTACCTTCGTTGATCCTACTTAAAATATCTCAAAGTTTTCTTCACAAAAAAGAGAAAAGAATATTTTCAAGTATCAACAATATCAAAAAGTAGTTTATAGAAATTGTCTACGAAGATCCTTTAGATTTTTATACTTCTGATCTTTGAAATGTTTCATTATCAAAAGCAGAGTAATTAATCATACCCAACAATCCACAACATCCATCCTTAGATAGGAGATTTTCCACACATTTTTTCTACTTGTAGATGAGTGAGAAGGATAGTCTCTAAAAAGACTTGATTAATTTTCTAATCCATTCCATCAAATGAGTAAGTTATGGAAAAAAAAATTAGTCAGAAAAATGAACATGTTAGCATTGCTTTGGAAAACAATCATGCAGGGCTTATGGCTGATTCTCTACAAAGTGTCTCTACAGATGCATGAACACCATTTCCTACAATCAAGTTGAGTATAAAAAGAAAATATACAAGTGAAAAAAGAATAGACCAAGGTGCGGTTGATCTAAAACATGACAAAAGTGTTGGAAATATCTGTGAGATTTTGGAAGAGTTATTTGACATAACAGAGATTACGAATGAAGAGGATGGTGAAGAAGTGGGTAAATGGGTTCCCTTTTCTAGCATGAGACATCTTTCCAAAGAGCTTATGGCAAAAGAATAAAAAACTCTCTACATCTTGTTCTAGTTGGACATATTGTTGAACTATGGGATATAATCAATTGCAACATATTACACACTATCAACTAGGTTTTTTTTCAAAATGACCTGAAATGGAAGCATCTTGAAACTTTAATTAAGTCACACATCCCACACCTTCAGTCACTTATCAACAAAAAAATTGTTGAAATCAGACCAGAATAAAGTCACCTCAAAAAGTTGATTGTTATAGATGTTGGAGGACATCTAGAGATTTGTCGGGCTTTTGACTAGATATTCAAAGCCCACCCTAGTGGAGTGCGCCTACGTGGGAAGTACACTGTCTTTCGTGGATTAGAAAAGCATATACGTCTAGTTGCAAATTTCAAATTTAAAGAGGAGGAAATTGATCTCCTACGCACATTCTTTCCCACATGTGAGGAAAAATTCTTTAGTTATCCATGAGAACTCAATTGTTTAGACATTGAGATATATGCAATATTGTAGAGTTCAATTGTTTTTCCTAAGATACCCCTTCAGAGAGTCGCTCAATTGTAGTTTTACAATTATTGGAAACACCATTTGCGAATTTGATCAATTATGCATCATGGTTTCTACATATGCTATAAGGCATAGGTGTGTTGCTTCGGAATTCTAAGTTTTTTTTTGGACTCCACCATGTTCAAGGCCCTGTTGGAGTGATCAATGCATCAAAATATTGTTACCTAAAAGGATTTTATGCAATTAACAATGTTGATGTTGGGCAATGATTTGTAATACCTCTTTGATGGAAACACTGTCACGCTTTTGTTAGCTTATTCATGGGACGTGATGAAATCACAGGCAGGGCGCTTCCTAGATTTGATGGCAAAAGTGTTAAAATCTATATGCTCAATGAAATTTTGAGGAGGTATGGGACACTAATTGGCATTGATATTGCTATGCATCGTCTAGTATCATTTCACACTATGTTATAGAAGACTGTTGCCAGCTTTTTGTCATTGACGGGACTCCATTTTTTTATTTTACTTTTAAGAAAACAATCGGGGCTATTAGGTAGCAGTTAACATGAAATTACTGGAAAATACCTTCATTCTACCCAAGCGACAGTAATTAATGGATCAAATGCAAAAAATGTTCAAGCTATATCCTGTGGCGAGTTTGGTTCACCTTAAGACAAGTCAATTGATATTATCGTGAATGGGCATCCAAAAGGACATGAGAGAGACTCCATGTTTCAAGGAAGGAACAATCCTTAAATAAATTCAAATAAAAGTTTGGAACACAAGGAACCAAAGTTAATATTTTATGGTAAATGCTTTGGAATTTTTGGCTTTGGAATATCAATTGTATTTCAGACTGGAGATGGGATCAAGGCTTTAAAGGCATGATATGATAAGGTTCATGTGGATGCATTCTACAATGTGACCGAGACTACTTTTGAAGGAATTTTCCTTCCCATTGAAGACAGAAATACACATGATAGTGATTTTCATATTGTGGAAAATTAATCAGGGGCTCTAGGACATCCTTCCACTGGAAAAATATCATTTGATATTTCACAACATCCAAGACTAGTCGATCTTTTTCTAATTAGTCCATAAATTGTTGCAGATTTGTTACATTAGATATCATGGGAAAAGCTCGATTGTTACATTTTAGAAACAACAATTGGATCAATGGATCAATTTATCTCTAGAGATATTGACCAAAACAAATTTGTGCATGAGTTCAAGCTAGCTTTCGTGGAGGATTAAGAGACATGATGAAGTTGCAACCATTCATATTCAAACTTCACCATAAATTGGATGTTTTGATAAATACATTTCTAAGAAAATATCTTCCAGGGGATGACAATAAGGAAGATTCTAGGGCCACTAAATTAGGTCACTAGCACTCATCATTTCAATTTTTTTATTTCGAGTGATTCTTAATCCTCTTCACTCAATATTAGCAGTACTCTCCATAGGAACACAAGTCAAAAGATAAATGTGGCCTATATGACTACTGCCAAATTTGTTTTGCTGAAACAACACCTAGAATCCAACACCTCATTAGTGTAATGTGTTGTTTATTGAATTTATAGGATTGATTTTGTGAACTACAATGCTGACTCATAGGTTTTAGAGCTACTGAGTGCATCTTTTTTTTCCAATAAAAAAAGACCCACATATTTTCATTATCAAAAATTAGTTACATATTCAATATTTTTTTATGTCATCCCCATACATCTTTGATCTCTTTATTATGCCCCTCAAAATTATATCTTATTTCATTACAAATAAATAATATATCAATTCAAAAGATCTATCTTTCTATATTTATAGATCTTCCTAATCTATCTTACCTTGGTTGATCCTACATAAAATATCTAAAAGTTTTCTTCACAAAAAAGAGAAAAGAATCTTTTTAAGTATCAACAATATCAAACAGTAGTCTATAGAAATTGTCTATGAAGATCCTTTAGATTTTTATACTTTTGATCTTTGAAATGTTTCATTATCAAAAGCAAAGTAATTAATCATACCCAACAATCCACAACATCCATCCTTAGATAGGAGATTTTCCTGACATTTTTTCTCCTTGTAGATGAGTGAGAAGGATATTCTCTAAAAAGACTTCATTAATGTTCTAATCCATTCCATCCAGTGAGTAAGTTATAGAAAAAAGAAATTAGTTAGCAAAATGAAAATGTTAGCATTGCTTTGGAAAACAATCATGTAGGGCTTGTGGTTGATTCTCTACAAAATGTCTCTACAGATGCATGAACACCATTTCCTACAATTAAGTTGAGTATAAAAAGAAAATATACAAGTGAGAAAAGAATATACCAAGGTGCAATTGATCTAAAACATGACAAAAGTGTTGAAAATATCTGTGAGATTTTGGAAGAGTTATTTGACATAACAAAGATTACGAGTGAAGAGGATGGTGAAGAAGTGGTTAAATGGGTTCCCTTTTCTAGCACGAGACATCTTTCCAAAGAACTTATGGCAGAAGAATAAAAAACACTCTACATCTTGTTCGAGTTGGACATATTGTTGAAATATGGGATATAATCTATTGCAACATATTACACACTATCAACTAGGTTGTTTTTCAAAATGACTTGAAATGGAAGCATCTTGAAACTTTAACTAAGTCACGCAACCCACGCCTTTAGTCACTTATCAACAAAACAATTGTTGAAATCAGACCAGAATCAAGTCACCTCAGAAAGTTGATCGTTAAATATGTTGGAGGACAACTAGAGATTTGTCGGGCTTTCAACTAGATATTCAAAGCCCACCCCAATGGAGTGCACCCAGGTGGGGAGTACACTGTCTTTGCTGGATTAGAAGAGCATATGCATCTAGTTGTGAATTTCAAATTTCAAGATGAGGAAATTGATCTCCTACACACATTCTTTCCCACATGTGAGGAAAATTCTTTAGTTATCCGTGAGAACTCAATTGTTTAGATATTGAGATATATGCAATACTATAGAGTTCCATTGTTTTTCCTAAGATACCCCTTTGGAGAGTCAAGGGCTCAATTGCAGTTTTACAATTATTGGAAACACCATTTGTGAATTTGATCAATTATGCATCATTGGTTTCTACATATGTTGTAAGGCATAGGTGTGTTGCTTCAGTCGTAATTCTAAGTTTTTTTTGGACTCCACCATGTTCAAGGCCCTATTGGGGTGATCAATGCATCAAAATATTGTTAGCTAGAAGGATTTTATTAAATCAACAATGTTGATGTTGGGAAATGATTTGGAATACCTCTTTGAGGGAAACACTGTCACGCTTTTGTCAAGTTATTCATAGGACCTGATGAAATCACAGGCAGGGCACTTCTTAGATTTGATGGCACAGGTGTTAAAATCTCTATGCTCGCTGAAATTTGATTAGGTCTAGGACACTGATTGGCATTGATATTGCTAAGCATCATCTAGCAGCATGTCACACTATGTTACAGAATATTGTTACCGACCTTTTGTCATTGATGGGACTTCATTTTTTCTTTTACTTTAAAGAAAATGTATGGGGCTATTAGGCAGCAGTTAACATGAAATTGCTAGAAAATACCTTCATTCTACCCAAGCGACAGTAATTAATGGATCAAATGCAACAAATCTTTAGTCTATATCATGTGGCGAGTTTGGTTCACTTCAAGACGAGTCAATTGATATTATCATGAATGGGCATCCAAAAGGACATGGAGAGAGACTCCATGATTCAAGAAATGAAAATTCCTTAAATAAATTCAAATAAAAGTTTGGAACACAAGGAGCCAAATTTAATATTCTATGGTAAATGCTCCAAAATTTTTGGCCTTGGAATATTAATTGTATTTCAGATTGGAGATGGGATCAAGGATTTAAAGGCATGATATGATAAGGTTCGTGTGGATGCATTCTACAATGCGACTGAGACTACTTTTGAAGAAATTTTCCTTACCATTGAAGACAGAAATACACATGATAGTGATTTTCATATTGTGGCAATTTAATCAAGGGTTCCAGGACATCCTTCCACTGGAAAAATATCGTTTAATATTTCATAGCATCCAAGACTTGTCGAGCTTTTTCTAAACAGTCCAGAAATTTCTTCAGATTTGTCACATGAGATATCATGGGAAAATCTTGGTTGTTACATTTTAGAAACAACAATTGGATCAATGGATCAATTTATCTCTAGAGATATTGACCAAAACAAATCTGTGCATGAGTTCAAGCTATTTTTCATGGAGGATTAAGAGAAATGATGATGTTTCAACCATTCGTATTCAAACTTCACCATAAATTGGATGTTTTGATTAATACATTTCTAAGAAAATATCTTCGAGGGGATCACGAGAAAGAAGATTCCAGGGCCACTAAATTAGGTCACTTGCACTCATCATTTCAATTTTTTTCTTTCCAGCTAACAGTTGTAGGTAAAGAATGCTTGAAAATGGGGAAAACACAAAACCTCAAGATCTTGCATATACTAGTTGTATAGGTTCACAGGACTTTATGAGTATCCATTCTCAAAATCGCCTTATAAGGATAACTTAGAAATGTCACCATTTTTCCAGGACAATTATCATGGAAAATATCAAAAAGGAAATGGTGATTCATATCACAGTATATCCTTGAGAGTTAAATTGAAATATTTGAACTAGATTTCAAAGCTTGATAGTGAGTACATTTTGGAAAAGATGGCTTTGCTCTCTTAAGTTGTCGGCTCAGAGCGGCCATCACATGTTACAGACTATTTTTTATTGGTGGATCTTTGGCTGCAAGGTCTATAACTACATTACAATTTCTAGATGTCACTCATGTACTATGCTTTTGTGCTACTCAACTTAGTCAATCAGAAGCACAATATTGAGACATTTTTGAGTATAAAAAAATTGAGATGTATAATGTTGATGATTCAAATATTAGCTATATTTTTCAAGATGCATCTGATTTCATAGAGAAGGTTGAAAAAATGGGGGATTTGATTGTTGATTCCATATCGCAGTGGGTGAAAAATAGATTGATTTTCCTAAAGTTGATTGACATATTCCAATTGGGAAATTTATTCGAGGAAAAAACAACAATTTTGATATTGCCTTGTTTTTCCTTATCATCTGACATATAGGAAGAGGCCCTTGTACACTGGAGATGGTGAGCGTGCTTGATGATTTGAATTCAAGGAACTATAGATCTCACATGCGTGATAGGTTTTCATATGATAACAGATTCTTAATTTGTAATTATATTAGAATGGAGCAACAAAAACATAGTGGATTTCTTTGTAGCATATCAGAGTGTAATAGTGATGTTGGGATTCATTTTGTATGGATGGTACAACATGTATATGTTGGAAAATTATATATGCACATGCGGGATCATGGTATTGATATGCAAGTTATGGATTGTTTGACGGCGAGCAATATAGGGAAGGGAGGATTGTAATGTCCCTTTCCAAATGATCATTTCTAGAGACTGATTCAATATTATATTTAATTCTCATAGACTATAGGGAAAAAGGGGATCAATTAATTGTTTGAATGTCACTTGTGTGAAAATAACAACATATAGAAGTGACAAGAAATATTAAAATTTAAAGTGACTATGGACAAAAATAAAGAAACTTTATAAACTCACTTGATATTATTGAGTGAGAAAAGGGGAAAAAGAAGCTCCATGGTATTTTGATCACTGATGCTATTGAGCCATGATATTTTAATGCCCTATGGTATAGATTCGTGTTATTCTAAAGACAAATGTTATAAAAGAAGAGCTGAAGCTCACTGTTGGGCATGCATTGGTTATTTGTCTAAATTGATTTGGTGAGCTCTTAGAGCGTATAAATAAAGGGTGAAAACTCTAGTGGGTATTAGTTTGGGTGGTGAAACATATCCACCCTAGATAATCAATATTGGTTTCTGTGGTGACACATATCCACCCTAGCTAGTAAAGAATTTTCATGAAAAAGGATTATGATGCCAATATCATCATAGTCAAACAACAATTAGAATGGGGAATACCACTCTTTTATAGTTTGGACATTTTACACTAGTGAAATAAGAACAACAAGCAACAAGTAACTAAATTAACATCATATAACAAATGACTAGGGAGATTATTAGTGTTCCTCTTACTACTAAAGTCTTTTTATTAAGCTTTCTTCATAAAATTAGACCAATTTCTAATGAACAAAAACTATTATCCATTGCATTGTGAATTAAAGTGATATGAGATTACTTTGTTATGAAATGTTTGATTTAAATCATTTACTTATAAAAGTTTTAAGAGTCTTAATAAAGAGCATTTTCATAAATCCTTCACTTTAAACATATTGTGGCTCCCTAAAACATAACATATAATAAAATATAAAAAAAAAACAAAATTACATAAAATTTTAACTTTACTTTTTTCTTTTATACTAATATTTCGTATACCGAAGTTTCCTGTGCAACACTCGGTAAAAATGCAGTTTAAACTTCATACGCGATGAACTGTACGAGCATTTTAAAAAATATCGCATCATAGTGCACAAAGATTCCAACTTGAGTAGAGTTGGATTCTATAACCGACAAGGTAGGACCTCAGCTCTGCTGGCGAGGATGCGTTTTAGGGTTTCCATTTGATCGCAAGGAAGGCGAGTGGACACATCGATACTCCCTCCACCGTCTCTACCAGCAACCAAAACCATCCCTCCAATTTCATTAATGGTTGCAAGCTGCACGCTTTCCCCATCCAAAGTCTATATCATCGTAAACAGGATATCTCGGGGAGCCCACTACACTGACACAGCAGCGATTGTCATAAACGTCGAACACGCAAAGGTTGCGAGATTCGATCCACTCAATATAATTGTTAAGCTGCACCTCCGATTTGCAGCATTTGATTACCTCTTCGATGAGGCCAGCAGCAAAGCTCATATCTATCTCCTTCCAATAGCTGCTTCGCGGTAGTCTGGGCCACACACGGGCATATGCAGTTCCCAAAATACGTTGGTGGCAAAGGCGGATTTAGCCGGTCTCTGCAATCTGCAAGCACCAGCAAACGAACTGGTTGGTTATATGGGACTCTGCGAACTTACATTAGACATCTCCAGAAATGTGCTGCAACTCCAACAAATGAACTTGAAGCCTCAGCTCGATCCTTCAGATTTCGAATCATTTTTCCGCTGAAATGAAAAGTTGAAATTTCGTCTTGCATGGATATCTCAATACTAATTATATCAACGTCACCCATAAATTCGTTGCCTTGCGTCGGAGATTCCAAAGTCACAGTAAGCGAATCGTCGGGCAGAAACTTCAAAATCTGCGCTCACTTTACCCGACCCGTGCCTACCTCTTGGACCTTGGAACAAATGTTGGGTATCGCGTAATTCCCTTTGTCGCGTTTGAAGATTTTTCTCATATGCTCCGGCTTTTTGGAAATCGGAAGTCCTTTGCTGTGATCCGCCCAGCATTTCATGAAATACCAGAAAGAATTTGCGTCTACAATAGCATGATGAAGAGTCGTTCGAATGCAAATTCAACTCAAATATGTATATGATTACTGAGCCATAATATAGATCAGAACCATGCGGTGATTATGAGAGGTGATACCTGGATGGTCAGGAGCGGCGCGTCGTAGCTGCTTTCATTGTTACGGACAAGTTACTCAAAGAACATTTTGTGCTGAAAATCATCTTTCTCCAGTTCCTCAAACGTGACATCAATCGACGCTTCAACGAATTTCACACCATCATCACTGCAGTCAACTTCGGGCCGACACGAATCTCCTCGCTGGATGTCCAAGCGACCTGCAAAGGGATAGAAGTCCACCAGAACTGAAGACAGGCTCCCTTTTAGCATGTCCACTATTGTAGAATACTTCTCCAGACCTCAGGTTGTGTAGAAAAAAAGATACCGAACCTTACTATTTGTAATCCAACTCGTGTCGAGATTGGAGAGGAACATTCGATGCCTCACAGTAGGGGTGAGCGGTGCAACCACATAAACAGTCCCAAGTGTACCTTAATCTGATCTGGTGCCATAGTCACACGCTGCAGAAGTTCCCAATGAGATCTCAATGCTCATGAACCCAACCCAACCATAGGAAGAAAGCATACCAATGCTGCAAACTCTGAATCAATCTCTCCCTAATTGCGCTGAAACACTGTAGATTTATTCCGTTTTTATGTTGCCTAAGTTAAGAAAGTCAATTTTCTTTTCATAATTTTTTCATTGTGTGTGCCCGTTAGAGCCCTGTGTTACGCTTGGTCGGGTAGATCCCACCCTGCACCTGGAGCTATTCTGGGTGCTAACAAGGCTAAGAGGTGCAACTATTGCGGGTGCCTATTAGAGCCCTGTGTTACGCGTGTCGAGGTAGATCTATGCATCTAGAGCTGTTGTGGGTGCTAAGAAGGATAAGAGGTGCCCTTAGAGCCCTGTTACGAATGATTTCAGTGAGGAAAATGTTTTGGGCCGTGGGGGATTTTGTGTGGTCTACAAAGTTGAGCTACATGATTGACACTACGATTGTTGTGAAGAGAATGGAGGCAGCGGTTATGCCAATTGAATGTGATCCCGAAAATAATGGTCAGTAGAGTCTGGCAACCATTACTCTGTAGTGTATAGATATGTTACACGGAAGAAAATGTCTAGTGATCTTAGAGCATTTTATCTTAGAGCAATATTGGGTGCCTCCAGCGTTTTCGCTGGAATTCGCAGGAAAATTGTTCTGTCAAAAGTGTGAATACACGGGAAAAAACGGTTAAGCAGCATCACGGTAAATTAACGGTTGAGATGGTAAATTAGGGGCATTTCCTAGAGGTGAGGGAGTAAAATCCATGGACGCAATAAACCCATATACCCAAAATATGTCAGAACTCCTTTGAGAGGCAACATAAGTACGGAGATAAGTAGTAAGGGGTTATATGACGGAGATAAGTAGTAAGGGCTTATATGAGTTCCAAGCAGAGATTGATGTTCTTAGAAAGGTTCGTCATAGACACCTTATTGCATTGACGGCACTAAAAATATTTTGGTTTATGAATACATGCCTCAAGGCCCTCTCAGTCACCATTTGTTTGAAAAGAACAATCTGAAGCCATTGGATTGAACAAAGAGACTCACTATAGCATTGGATGTTGCTAGAGGTGTGGAGTACCTTCACACTTTGGCTCACCAGAGTTTTATTCGAGGTCTCCGATGTGCCCACCTGGTTATTTGCTCTTGAATCTTTAACCACTATGTAAGTTCATGTGCCCACCTAGTTATCTTCTATCGAACTCATCTCAAATCTTTGACCACTATGTAAGTTCAAGTGGGTTGAAATACAACATAAACTAAGCTTTACTATCTTTTCGAATTAACAGGTTTTTACATTCCCTTTGCCTTGTTCTATAGTGTGATAGAAAACAACAATCTGAATGGGAAGATTTCTTCTAATGTTTTTAACTTGCCGCAACTTTGGACAATGTGAGTGTATTTAATATTTTATTTGCAATATCATCAATGTTACATTGTTCAAAGATTAAACTTGAACATCCGGTGATCTTTGGTTTTCCAATGGCATAGTGTTCTCTCTAATAATTCTATAGATGAGACTTTGTCTGATCGAGGTGGATATTGGTGGCCACCCACCTATTCCACCCAGACGTAAGGACCTGCGGTTCCACCCGAAGTGCGACCGCATTTGATGATGGACGAGCGGTTGGAAAATGCGAAGTACGAGCGACTTACGATGCAGAGGAGTCATGTGATAATGCATGCACGGAGGAGGAGAGCGGGTCATGTTTATAGCGTGGGGAGCATGGGCTCAACCCACGGGCCGACTTACAAACTTGAACGAGCCGACCTATACTTGTGATCATTGGAATGAAGGCCGATGGATGTTTGGAGGGCGTTTGCGATGGAGTATAGGGCATGGGCAGGTCGGTTGTGTAGCCAAGACCTCGCCCAACGCACGATATAAACAAACATAGGGTGGAGTTCATTTGGACATCGAACTTTGATCATCTCTCAACAAGACACTAGGACGCAGGGCAAAGGCGGAGCGAGAAGTGCGAAGTTGGGCGAGCCGCTGTGCAAGGCTGCACAACGGGCGACCCGAGCGGGCACCCGTGCAGGGCTGCACAACGGGCAACCCAAGTTGGGCGTCCGTGCAGGGCTGCACAACGGGTGACCCGAGTTGGGCGTCCAGGCGGGTATACATGACAGGGCAACTGGGTAGGACGTCCGCTAAACGAACGAACCGAGGAGTTGAACAGGTGACCCGGGTAGGGCGCGCTGTGCATGGAGGTAAGTTGGTTGACACAGTTAGGTTGTGCGGATGCGCAGCTGGGTGAGGGCGCGTCGTGCATGAAGAAATGGTGGAAACGAAAGTTGGACCGGAGGTCGTGAACAAGGAGTCAGGCAGGTGGTACTACGTGCTATTTCATACGATTTGGGCGTTCGTCAAGGGTTGGCAAGCGGGACTGCGTGTGGGCAGGTGTACACGGTTTGGGCGTTTGCTGACCAAACGGAGAACGAGCCGGGTGAAGACGTGCAATGAGGTGAACGAAGGGTTGGTGAGTCGTGCGGCGACCATGCGGAGGTGCCGACGAGCTGGGCAACCGAATTTGCCGAAGTTGGAAATTTGGCTAAGTATAAATTTGGGGTTTCCCAAAGACTAGCCTATACTTTGTAAAAGTGGAAAAATTATATATATTGATATTCGGCCAGACTCATATTGCAGGGAGTTGCCCCTCCCTTTATACTGTTGTGCATTTCTCTTGTATAATGTTGTTTATGTGAATGTTATGGGCTTTCACTTGTATAAAAGATAAAAGAAATAATACTTGGTAACAAAAATAAAACTAAGTATGGAATGTTAGGCGTAGTCTACAATCGTAAGTATTGGTGAAAAGAAAATGGTTGGTAGTGCCGCACCTCGCTATAAGCGGTTGAAAGATTACCGCAGGTGTAGGGGCGTGACACAGACCCTCCAGTGAATTTCATTTTTTTCCTTGTTTATTTCAACATTTGCTATTTTTCATATTTTTTCGGGTCTTGAACTTCCAGACTAGTTTTGACCCCCTAAACAATGTTTTTTTAGGTCCATTGTAGGCCTCTAGCCATAGGCTTGGACATGTGGAAATATATGTAGTACTCAGAGAGACCTTTCCAATAATATATCATATGCACCAAACAGAGATAATATGACCAAGTTACGACCCCGGGAAGTTGGATGCCCAATTAACCCCAACAGGGCCCACAAAATCTTGGCGTTACATCTCCTGGGGTTAGGGTTTTAGTTGTTTACGATTTTCACATGTTTTTCAATAATAAATAGGCCTTTGAGCCTGATTGTAACACAATTCAGTTGGCATGTAGCCGCCACATCTCGTCTCGGAGATAAGTTACCATCGCCTGAGCTATCTTATCTCCGTTCTTTTGTAAGCATAATTCAGTATTTTTCTATTAATGAAATGAAGTGCTTTTATGCTACATCTATGTATTTATGATTATATCTGTAATTTATTGCGTTCTTGTTTAAGTTCGGATCAATGGTATCATATCAGTATGCTATTTCTCTTTTTTTCTTTACATGTCTCCAATGAGATTAGGGTATTAGGAGTTAGGGCTCAATCTGGTTGAACTATCGTAAGAGCAGCCTCGCAAACCCTGACGACCTCCCATAGTGAAAGAAAAGAAAGATGAGGGGGCAGGAGATCCTTTCAAAATGTTTCTTGAGGAAGCCCTCGAGTGATAGAGGAACACGATGATGGATAAATTTTCCCGGATCCTTTGACGACTACCCACAGTGATACATCTTTAGCCACCAACCACTCCTTTTAAGGTACAAGTTATCTTCGATATTCCTAAACTTGAGGGCATGATAGATGCAGACATTGTAGATGAATGGTTAAATCTATTGGAAGTATATTTTTTAGTTGATGAATTTAACAATTGGAAAAAGATTTCTTTTGCACTTCTCAAAGTTGTCCCACACGTCAAGGACTAGTGTGAAACCTACTGTGAAAACCCTCGTTGTTTTTAGCCGCACCCACTTGGGATTGTTTCTAAGACACTAAGAAGATAAATACATAGAGTGGACAATGCTATGGCAGGGAAGGGACCAATATGTGTCGGAGTTCACAAATATTTTCCATACCCTTCGAACAAAGTTGGGTATCAAGGATACTAAGCAGAATTTGGCACTCAAGTACTGCAACTATCTACACAAGTACATCCAAGAAGAGATGGAGTTCCTAGACATTTCCTCGCTCGGCACAACATACTGATACGTTGTGAAGAGTAAGAAAAAGTTTAAATAGAAGAAGCGGGACTTTGGATTTTTGAATCCAAAGCAAGGAAAAGGCACCCCCAAACCACAGAGCAAAGGATAGAGCCAAGACAGGGCTACCTAGGACAACCCGCCAAAGCCACAAGAAAATAACAACACCACGAAGACAAAAAAGGACACAAGAAAATGGTGTCAGTTCCATAACAGCTCCACTCACAACACAAGTGAGTGTCGGACCAAGCAGCCAGAAGGCCTTTGAATCAGATGCATGTTCTGACTCTGAATCAGAAACCGATAAGGGGAATGAAAAAGGGAACCAGATCATTGATGCAAATCCCAGTGCCACTGTGGCCACCACCAAGATCCAACAAATTGAGCTTGAAAATCTAGAGGAGGGGGAACACCTCTTCCACTCACATATGTGGGTGAAGGGTTCTTCGTTGTAGTTCATTGTCGACAACAGGAGCCAAAAGAACCTCTTTTCAGGAGAGGTCTTGAAGCAGCTAGGCCTAAAGACTACAACACATCCAAAGGCATACACCATTGGTTGGCTTCGCCAAGGATGAGATCTTTGCATCAGCCAGTAGTGCCTCCTTCCCTACAGCATCAAACCTTCATGGATGAGGTATTGTGGGATGTTTCTCCTCTTGAAGTTTGTGATGAATTTTTAGGACAACCATACTTGTGCAAGCGAAATATAATATATGAGCCTAGACCTCACACTTTGATTATTAATTTGGCCAATAAGTTGTATAAGATACCGAAGGTAGCCCCACCTATCGCCATCTCTTTGATCACTGTAAAAAAATGTAGTAAGATCATTTCCCCTATCAGGAAAAATGCTTTCATTATGATTCTCCGTCAGGGAAAGAAGAAGGTTGTGGCCCCGACTTCCAGGCAGGGCTCCTCTACACAGTAGTAGCAGATGAATAAGGTCGTGGAGGAGTACAGGGATATTTTTTCCTCACCTATAACGGTACCTTTGCACTATCAAGTCAAGCACTCCATCGATATGACCCTGGGCACATCATTTTCCAATGGACCGATCTATCGACACTCTGTTCTAGAGAATGATGAGATCAAGTGGTAGATTCAAGAACTATTACAGAAAGGGCACTTCAAGCTAAGTTCATCACCCTGTGGGAGTCTAATTGTATTAATACAGAAGAAGGATGGAACCTGGAGACTTTGTATTGACTGGTGCTAAACAAGATTATTGTTCGGAATAGGTACCCAATCCTGCGGATTGCTGACCTTTTGGACCAGCTCAAGGGGGCCAAATATTTTAGCAATATTGACTTGAAGTCAGGTTATGACTAGGGGCCTATCAAACCCTCTGATGTGTGGAAGACCGCCTTCAAATCCAAGGAGGGCCTTTTCAAATGGTTGGTCATGCCATTCAAATTGACGAATGCCTTTGCAACCTTCATGAGACTGGTGGATGACATCTTGCGACCCTTCACCAATGTATTTGATGCAGGAGCATGTGACTTAGAGGGAAAAATATTCAAACATATTGCAAAAATCCAAAAAATCTACAGGAAAGGGAGTGGGGTCCTTTAACCAGCAAGTTTCATGCTTTTCTAGTTTAAGATAAAGATAGAATTAAGAATAAAACCATGTTGTAATAGGCACTTTATGATAAGATGTAGTAGTTTTATAACTTTAAATCACTCTATGTAAAAGACATGCTTTTGTATGGATAAGGACTGAGAGGGCTTATCTATTATTTATAAATAAAATAACGGGACGCTCTACAGAAGATAGAGCCCAGAGGCATTGTCTTTTTTAAGAATTCTCTTTGTGCATAGGAACTTACAGTTCTTTGTTAACTGGTATATTTGCATATGTATTTGATGGCGATCCTTTCCTTCTGAGCCTTGTTAATGGTGATTCAGCCTTATTTTCCTATCATGTACGTGAATTTAGTTTGTTGTTACAATTGTTCCCTTATATCGGCACAATTGTTCTTCTTAAATGCATTGTTAAGTCCCGCAGATAAAACTCAGCTTTATACAGGGAAATCGTGAAAAAGGCTTCAGCTGGGCATAGTTTCGGACCTGAAATTCTATTAGATTTGGTTCATACCCGTATTAGGTCCAAACCGATATTGCATCAGAGAATCGCAAGTGGAGTGGGAAGCCCTTTGGAACCGCCGAAGTCCAAAACCTCGACAGTCCAGACCCGAAATAATATAGAGCAGGGCAGATAAATTATCGGGTCTGCAAGTGTATCGCATCGCAAGCTCGGAGCGGGAAGAGCCAAGCCTTTGGAATAGTGGAATCGCCGATTGCGATCTCCGATCGCGTCGAAGAAAGGAACTTTGTAAGGGTCAATAGTGTTGTCTACGCCAATAGTGTAATTCTTTGGAATTAACACTATAGATGTTTTATAAATGCTGATAGTGTATTTTGTTCCTGAAGGAACAGAAAAGCTGCGACTGTGTATTGTGTTGCTTTGTTCCTTTCAAACAAAGAAAAGTCGTGCATGTGTTTATTGTGTTTTAAACGCATTTCCACTTGTTTTAAAGCAGTGATAGTCTATATTTATAATTCCTATGGGATTATAATCCTGATAGAGGAAAACATGCCTATGAATGATTTGTGCCGTTAACAAGGGTTGGGGTGATCAGAGAAAAACCCATGAGGCTGTCAGTTTAACAGTAAATGACTGATACGCCAATTGAAGATGAGGGAGAAATTGTTCCAGATATTGAGGAAATTGTAGCTAGATTTGCGAGGTTGTATATATTGCCTGCACCTAGGCCACCATTAGTGGTATCAGAGGAGCCAGTTAACGTTGGATTGAATCTCAGAAGTAGGAGAAGGAAAGTTACTATGGCTTTCAGATTTGGAAGAGGAGGAGGACGTGGTGGAAGAGGACGGCCTATTGCAAAACGCTGAAGTAATGGAAGTTGTGCAACAGATGCAAGCTAGATTGGATGCATTAACAACAGGTAGGAACATAGATGATGGAGATGTTAGTGAACCTGAGGTTGAAGCTGCAGAGGAGGACGTTGTAGCAATTACTCCTGAGATGAGGTTCTTTTATTCAGTGTTGAGTTCCATAGCTAGACCAAAGAGCGAGGTGTCAATATATGAAGGAGGACTGAATCCAGAAGAATTAATAGACTGGATTAATGGCATGGAGAAATTATTCGACTATGAAGAAACAGAAGATGAGAAGAAAGTGAAGTTTGTTGTCACCAAGCTAAAAGGCCATGTAACGCTTTTGTGGGATGGTGTGCATGCAGAAAGAAAGAGACTTGGCAAGCAACCTATCAAGAATTGGAGCCAGATGGTAGCAAAGCTAAGAGGTAAGTTTCTGCCAAGTAATTATCAGCAAACCTTGTTCAGACAGATGCAAAATCTTAGATAGAGGTATTTGACAGTGAAAGAATACACAGAGGAATTCTACAAGGTAATCATAAGAGATAGAGAAGCCCAGGATACAGATGAGAAGGTGGCTATATATGTGAATGGTCTTAGGATGGACATTCAAGATTAGATAAGACTACTGTCTCCTAAAACAGTAGAGGAAGCTTATCAGATAGCACTGGAAGCTGAAGAAAAACTCATAAAGAAGTAGTCTGCCAGAGGGAGAGGTACTTTCTGAGGAAGGGGAAGTTAAGGTGGTAGAGGAAGATCTACAGCACCTAGATGGAGCTAGCAGCAGCTCAACCCAGCATGCACCCACAGGAGGTGATGTAAGAGGTAGAGGGAAGTTTTCTAGAGGAAGAGGAGGAAGAGGAAGAGGCAGAGAAATAAGATGTTACAGATGTAACAAAATCGGACACAGAGCTTTTGAATGCCCAAAGAATGCAGAAACAAATAAGAGGAATGCAATTGTTGCTCCAGTTGAGGGAGAAGCACCAACAACAGTAGTGACAAAAGAAGAAAATATACCAGAGAGAGGAGAATACTTGCTAGTTAATAAAGTTCTGCTCAAGCCAGCAAAGGAGATAGTTGAACCATCACAAAGAAAGACTTTATTGAGGACAGTGTGTAAAGTCCAAGGGAAATGTTTCTAGATGATTATTGATAGTGGCAGAACTGATAATTTGGTCTCTACAGAAGTAGTGGAGAAATTGAAGCTGAAGACAATGAAACATCCAACACCTTACAAGGTGTCATGGTTACAAAAGGGACATCAACTGTTAGTAAATGAGCAATGTGAAGTGGAATTTCAGGTGGGAAAATATAAAGATAAATTGTATGTGATGTGATGTTAATGGATGTGTGTCACATATTGCTTGGAAGACCTTGGCAATATGACAGAGGAGCCATGCATGATGGGAAAAGAAACACCTACAAGTTTGGAAGGGATGGTGTCAATCATACATTGCTGCCTCTACAAGAAGAAGATGTACCAGGAAAGAAGATTGGTCCAAAAACTCTATTACTAGGAGGAAAAGAATACTTGAAGCAGATTGAAGAGAATGAGGTAAATTTTGTTGTAATTTGCAAGCCCAAGGTAATAATGACTTCTACTAAAATTTCGGATTTACCCATTGAAATTCAAGAAATGTTGGAGAAATATTGTGATATTATTGTTGATGATTTGCCAAATGAGTTGCCACCCATTAGAAGAATTAGTCATCATATAGATTTGATTCCTGGAGCAAGTCTACCTAACAAAGTAGCTTATAGAATGACTCCTACAGAGAATGAAGAGGTTAGAAAGCAGGTGCAACAATTGCTTGACAAATGGCTGGTTAGAGAAAGCTTGAGTCCTTGCATAGTACCAACAGAGTTGAGTCCAAAGAAAGATGGAGGCTGGAGAATGTGTACAGATTCAAGAGCCATCAATAAAATCACAATTAGGTACAGATTTCCTTTGCATAGAATCAAGGATTTAATGGATTGCTTGAGTGGATGACAGTTTTTTTCAAAACTAGATCTTAAAAGTGGATATCATCAGATAAGGATAAGAGAAGGGGATGAGTGGAAAACCGCTTTTAAGACAAATGAGGGATTGTATGAGTGGAGAATAATGCCTTTTGGGTTGTCAAATGAACCAAGTACGTTTATGAGACTCATGAATGAAGTTTTTAAAGATTTCATTGGTAAATTTGTAATAGTATATCTGGACGATATATTAGTTTACAACAGGTCTAAGGAGGAGCACGTGAGACATCTGAATTATGTCTTACAAAGGCTGCAGCAGGAAAAATTATTGCTGAATTTGAAGAAGTCTTCATTCATGAAAGAAGATCTAGTGTACTTGGGTTTTGCTATTTCTGTTGAAGGGCTGAAGATGGATCCAGAGAAGATCAAGGCAATCATGGAGTGGCCTTCACCCAAGAGTGTTTTTGAGGTAAGAATTTTTCATGGTCTTGCTAGCTTTTATAGAAAATTCATCAAGAATTTTAGTAAGATAAATGCACCTATTATTGAGACCATAAAGAAGGAAAAACAACCATTTAGATGGACTGCTGAAAATAAATAAATCAATAAATAAATAAAAACAAATAAAAAATAAATAAATAAAATAAAATCAGTTGTTAAAGAAAAAAATCACTGAAAGGCCTATTTTGGTTTTGCTTGATTTTAACAAAACTTTTCAAGTGAAGTGTGATGCCAACGGAGAAGCAATTGGAGGTGTTCTAAGTCAGGAAGACCAACCAGTAGCTTATTTTAGTGAAAAGATAAATGATTCCAAAAGGAAGTATTCTTCTTATGAGAAGGAGTTCTATGCCATTGTACAGTCATTAAAGAAATGGAGGCATTATCTAATGTCAAAAGAATTCATCATTTATTCAGATAACCATGCACTACAGTTTATAATGCAGCAACCAAAGCTCAGCCAGAAACATGCCAAATGGGTAGAGTATCTCCAAGGTTTCCATTTTGTTTTGAAGCATATAAATGGCCAATCAAACAAAGTTGTAGATGCCTTAAGTAGAAGAAGTGTATTATTTCAAGAGAGTCAAATCCAAGAGTTGGGTTTTGATTTTCTTAAGGAATTGTATGAAACAAATCTAGATTTTAAAGAGCCATTTAAAGCTTGTAAAAATCATGTTTTGATGGATAGGAGTAAATGGTTGGATTACTTCTTACAAGATGGACTGTTGTTCAAGAAAAATCAGTTGTGCATACCAAATTGTTCAATGAGGGAGAATTTAATCAAAGAGAAACATAGTGGAGGACTTGCAGGACATTTTGGTGTAGAGAAGACTTATGAGCATCTAAACATATTTTATTTCTGGCCGAAAATGAAATCTGAAGTTGAGAAGTATGTGAGAACTTGCAAAGTCTGTCAATATGCAAAGGGAAGAAGCCAAAACACAGGTTTGTGTATCCCATTACCAATTCCAGATAGGCCTTGGATATGGTAAGTATGGATTTTGTTTTGGGCTTGCCAAAGACTCAAAGAGTTAATGATTCAATTTTTGTTGTAGTGGACAGATTTTCAAAAATGGCACACTTTATTCCATGTTATAAAACTAGTGATGCTTCTCACATTGCTAATTTGTTTTTGAAGGAGTATGTAAGATTGTATGGATTGCCCAAAAGTATTGTCTCAGATAGGGACTCCAAATTTGTTGGACATTTCTTGAGGACATTATGGAGGAAATTAGGAACTAAATTAAGTTTCAATTCTGCCTATCATCCACAAACTGATGGACAGACTGAAGTTGTGAACAGAAGTTTGGGCAATCTTTTAAGGAGCCTTACTGCAGAATATCCAAAACAATGGGATCAAGTGTTGGCACAAGCTGAGTATGCATATAATGACTCACCTAACATGAGTACAGGACAGAGTCCATTCCATATTGTTTATGGAATGCATCCAAGAGGAGTAACTAAGTTGAGAAACTTGGAAAAGAAGAGATGAGAAGTGCAGAGGGTGAATATTTTGCTTTAGAAATGCAAGCAATACATGAACAAGTGAAACAACAGTTGCATGATAGCAACATCAAGTACAAAACAAGAGCAAACATGAGGAGAAGAAAGGTGAACTATGAAGTTGGGGATTTGGTTTTAGCACATCTCAGAAAGGAGAGGTTTCCAAAGAGGGAGTATAACAAATTGAAGTTCAAGAAAATTGGACCGTGCAAAGTATTGAGGAAATTCTCTGCAAATGCCTATGAGATTGAGCTACCCCCTGATGTTGGAATATCACCAATTTTTAATGTTGCATACCTATACAAATATGAAGGTGAAACTGCAAATGATACATCATAAGATCAAGAGACCCAAGAGATTGACTGGGTAAAACAGTTACCCACAGCAAAGAATTTGCAGCCAGAAATAATTCTAGATAAGAAAGTGTTTAAGAAGACAAGGGGATGAGAGTACTTTCAGTATTTGGTAAAATGGAAGGATATGCCAACCACTGAAGCTACTTGGGGTGCAGAAGACATGACATAGAAGCTGGGTAGTTCTATAGATGAACTCATAGATAGGAGCCCATGAATAATTTTGTCCTTAGGAGTCTGATGCAGGAGCATGTGACTTAGAGGGAAAAATCTTCAAACATATTCCAAAAATCCAAAAAAATATATAGGCAAGGGAGTGGGGTCCTTTAGCCAGCAAGTTTCACACTTTTCTAGTTTAAGATAACGATAGAATTAAGAATAAAACCATGTCGTAATAGTCGCTTTATGATAAGCTGTAGTAGCTTTATAGCTTTAAATCACTCTATGTAAAAGACATGCTTTTGTATGGATACGGGCCGAGAGGGCTTATCTATTATTTATAAATAAAATAATGGGATGCTCTACAAAATATAGAGCCCGAAGGCATTGTGTTTTTTTAAGAATTCTCTCTATGCATAGGAACTTACAGTTCTCTATTAACTGGTATATTTGCATATGTATTTGATGGCGATCCTTTCCTTCTGAGCCTTGTTAATGGTGATTCGCCCTTAGTTTCCTATCATATACGTAAATTTAGTTTTTTGTTACAGTTTTTCCCTTATATCGGCATGGATGTTCTTCTTAAATGCATTGCTAAGTCCCACAGATAAAACTCAGCTTTACACAGGGAAATCGTGAAAAGGCTTAAGTTGGGCATAGTTCCGGACCTAAAATTCTATTAGATTTGGTTCATACCCATATCGGGTCTAAACCGATATCACATCGGAGAATTGCAAGTGGAGTGGGAAGCCCTTTGGAACCACCAAAAATCTGAAACCCCGAAAGTCTGAACCCGAAATAATATAGAGCAAGGTGCATAGGTTATCAGGTCCGCAAGTGTATCGTATCACAAGCTCGAAGCAGGAAGAGCCAAGCCTTTGGAATAGTGGAATCACCGATTGCGATCTCCAATCATGTCAGAGAAAGGAACTTTGTAAGGGTCGATAGTTTTGTCTACACCGATAGTGTAATTCTTTGGAATTAACACTATAGAAGTTTTATAAGTGCCGATAGTGTATTATGTTCCTCAAGGAACAGAATGGACGCGACTGTGTATTGTGTTGTTATGTTCCTTTGAAATGAAGAAAAGTCACGCCTGTGTTTATTGCGTTTTAAACGCATTTCCACTTGTTTTAAAGTAGTGATAGTCTATATTTATAATTCCTATGGGATTATAATCCCGATAGAGGAAAAGATGCCTATGAACGATTTGTGCCATTAACAAGGGTTGCAGTGATCAGAGAAAAACCCATGAGGCTATCAGTTTAACAGTAAATGACTGATATGCCAATTGAAGTAGAGGGAGAAATTGTTCTATATATTGAGTAAATTGTAGCTATATTTGCGAGGTTGTCTATATTGCCTGCACCCAGGCCACCAGTATTCATGGTGGTGGAATTAGATGACATCTTGATCTTCAGCTAGAGTTGGGAAGAGCACCTCCACCATATTCGATAGGTCCTTCAAAAATTGGCACAACACAAGTTGTGTGGTAACTTTGATAAATGCACTCTTGGCCTGACCTAGGTTCAATATTTGGGGTAAATCATTGATGAGTAGGGTGTACATGTGGACCCAACCCAGATACAAGTCATTCTTGATTGGCCAACCCTAACCACTCTAACAGAGCTCCATAGATTTTTGGATCTTGCCAATTTCTACCATAGGTTCATGTTGGGGTTCTCTTATATCACTTGACCTTTAAATCAAGTCACCAAGGGTAGAGAGAAAGCAAAGTTTTTTTGTTCTACAACCCAATAGTAGGCATTTTCTTAGTTGAAGCATCTCGTGAGTTTGTCTAAACTTTCAAAATAAGCACCTATGTATACTTCCCTAGAAACAATGCCAAAATCTTGGGCGATTTGCTTGTGAGTTAAAACCCTGTCATTAAATTCTCAACCCGGGTTTCGTGAACTGATGAGGTATATGTGTACTATATGTACTAGGTGATTATTTCATAGAATATATTAATATAATGCAAGAAACTTGAAACTAATTACAAAGAAAATAATGAAAGAAAATGAAATGAAAGTGCACACATTCTCTCTCAAGCATGTTCTCTCTCAATATCTTTCTCTCTCAAATACTATCTCTACGAAAACCAACAATTCTAATCTAATCTATGAAATGAAAAAGTAATTTAATCTAGTAGTCTATGAAATTACTAATGTGAGATTACTATTCTGAGATTACTAGTGTGCTAATCCAATCCAAACATAAGGAAATTAAATCAATCTTAACAAAACAAAATTAATGAAATAAACATAAAAACATATAATCAAAATAACATCCAAGAAACTAAACTAAATTTGCATAAATTAAATAACATAAATATGTAGAACAAAGGAAAGAGGTCTGCAAGCTATGGTTGATGGGGACCTTCCACTCCTCAACAAGCACATTGAATGATTATCAAAGCCTGGAGATCAATGCAACAACATGTATTCTAGAAAATCAAGTTGGAAAAAACTACAATAATTAAACTCTCTTCCTCTCTACCCTCACTTTACAAATTACAGTAATCATTTCTTCTCCATTATTCTCAATTCTATTATATCGCATATCTTATATTGGACACCTTTGAATGAAGGATGCACTCCTATTTAAAGAAAAACTTAATATAACTAATCAATAAATGTAGATCCAAAAACCTCTCCTAGATCCATGATTATCTCTTGTGGTTACAACCAATTACCTAAAAATATGAGATACAAATCCTCTCACACATCTTTAGGAGACACATATAAAAAATCCATGATTCTTCTCCTTTGAAGGTTCTTAGTCAATGATCCAAATCTTCATGCGTTGAAATTGAAATTCGAATTTGTGGTTGAGTGGCCAAATAAGACTCTTCTAGAATCTTCAAATAGACCTACAACATCATAAAACTCATCCCACTTTTAGATATTTATGAAAACATGTGAATTTCCTAATATTTAATCATAAATTTTCTTAAAATACTTAAAATAAATGACATGCAAAATAATAATGTTAAACTCATATGATCATGCAAATGGTATTAATGTAGGGTTATGGAGTTGTAGAATATAATAAAGAACAACGAAATATGGTAAAATGATAGAAATGAGGGTGAAAGAGGATGAAATTTTGGAGGCCTAACACTAATGATGAAATGGTACTCTTGGTATTAAAGAAGTATCTTACTTTTTAGACATGGTGAATTTCTTGATTCTATGAAGCTACTTAGAAATATTGAGTTTTTCTACATTGGTACACTTGATGTTTGGCTAACATCTACTATTTTGGTTATCTTGATCATATAAAGAAGGCTTGCACATTGATTCTTATATATGGTAGCTTGATACTATTGATAATGCTTGTGATAAGCATGATAACCATAGAAGTACTGATATTAAGGATATTTTGTTGGCCATGGTTAAGTTTTGATGAGCTTAGTAATTATGACATATGGTGAAATTGAATTCCCTGACTTGATGGATTGAGTTATGTGATAAAAGAAGTGATGTTAAGATCATGATTCTTGAATTATACTCCTATAATCTATTTGACACAAACCCTCGATGAAAGATTGATATCATCATGTAATGATGATGTAACTAATGTTAACATGTTATAACCATGATGGACATATGATATAGCTTGATTTTATGATCTAATTTTTTTTATATGTGATAGTATTATAGACAAGTTGATGACTTATGGCTAAAGCGTTTTCTCATTAACAGGGAGAAACTCTCAATAATAACCCTACACCTATTATCATTTGCATTATATGTATAGAATATTATTTTCCATTAAAGTACGATTTATGGACATGAATAGACAAATATATTATATTATTGGTATGCAACAAATTTTTGGTCTAAGAAGAGAGAGTTTTCCTCACTCTAAGCCTCAACCACATGGAAGCAAGATTGAGGATGTGATTGTAGCCTCTCAACCACATGGAAGAAATCCTTTGGGTGTGGTTATGTTTTTAGGTCACAAAAATAAACCCTTACGTGTTATAGGATATTTTGTCTCATCTGATCAATCAGCCTCCTAATGGGATCATTCACATCATATTCCCCCTTTACATCATCATTGCCTAAAGCCCTATGCATGATTGTCTCATTCCCCATAGTTTCTACCCTGAACTACATCATCTGAGCCAGTCTTAGGACCAACACACCCTGGCCTCTTCCTCCACATCGTTCACCTACAGGTTGCTCCACTGTGGCCTGCATTGATCACCTACTGGTTGCTCACCTTTACAACTGCATTGGTTATATAAATTCAGGAAAAAGAGAGAGAATCCTGAAGCTTCCAAGATCTGTTGTAACCATTTACTTCAACAAAAATTTCAAATCTTATCCTATTCTACTTTGTATTTTCCATCCCTTATCCTTATATCTCATCGTCTCATCAAGAGTGGATATGAATCCCAATATAGGTAAAAGGATAAGGACTCCCAACTTACCTTACTCCTCTATATATTTACAACCTTCCATATGAACGAGGTTGGCTTTTGGATAGTGATTCTACCCTTATGCTATTGTTGCGAGAGTTATCCTTTCATGCATTTAGGGTGATTGGAGGTACACTTTCTGACAAAGGAAGTACAAGTAAACAACTTGGAGGAGATCTTCTACAACACCAACAGCTATTTACAGTTGTAACTCACTCCATTTATATCAATACAATGAGTTATTTTGTTTTCCTATATGTGATATCTTTATTTCATGTCTTTCGATAACATGTTCATCTGTTGAATGAAGTAAATAGATGATGCTACATACATCTCATATTTTCTTGGCTTCTGTTGTCTTGTTGTGCAGGTTCTAATTTTGGCTGTTAGAGCTAGGATTGGAGCATTCAACCTAAATAAGGAGTGAAACATAAGACAAAATTCAAGTAGTTTTGTTTCGCTCATCTACTTAGTTTAAGCAAAACAATGGGTCCTTTGTCATTTTGTTGTTCTAGGTCAACCACCAAAACTAGGGGAGATATTTACATCCACAATCATAAATTCCGCATAAAAAAATTAGTGACTCCGCTGGGGATCAGTGTATTCCCCTGGTGGTTTCTTTGTCCATTTTGTTTTACTTACCTCTTTCGTAAACCATTGTTGCTTTAGCTAGCCAAGAACAAACCTAGGAAGTGATTGCATTGAGTCTTGTTTGCAATTTTTATGTCAGAATCCTCTTTCCCAGGGCCAACACACCCTTTGGTCTACTGACAGAGCATTTCACCCCACCTAATCCCTCTTTGTGCCTACGTTGCAAAGCATTGGTGCATCTTCTGCACCTACATTGATCCCTGTCCTTTCACAATATTTTCCTTTTTTATCAGTGTTGATTTGATTAGCTTACTTCCAGCTGACCTTCCCTAAGCCTTGAGTGTCTTGTGGTCTCTCTGAAGCCTCCATTTCATTTCCATTTTTGTTTGATTTCCTTTGTTAAGAATTGGTTCTGATTTTTATTTGTCTTTATAATTAGTTTTCTTGCAAACTTGTTTCATTTGATCATTGATCACTTGGATGAATTGGTGTTCTAGTCCTCATTCTAAAAAGTGCACTTGAATTAGTGATTAGACTTTACATCTTAGTTTTCAACATTTTTGAAAATTAAGTGTGGTGAAAAGAAAACATCTTGCATTGGAATTTAGGGTTTTGCATATATTTTGATTTAGGAATAGTTGCAAGAAAAGGGAATTGCATTGAGCATATTGTTTGCTACATTTTCTATGTTGCATATTGTTTATCTCTTCCCTTCCTTAGCTAGATTTTCATTGAAGAGAAAGGTTCCATTTCCTCACGCTAGATTTTCATTTTAGGGAATTCGGATGAATTCGTGGTGAGACATAAAACTAAGACTTAATTCAAGATCAATTTAAAATTTACTTAATAAACTTATGGAGCATTTGAAACATTGACACAAAAACATAGAGGTTTAGGCTATAAGCGTGTTCTTGTGTTGTTAAATGTACGAGCTATCATTGTTTTCCAGTGTTGCATCTCGAGGGTGAAATCCAATTCCACATATGTGAGTGTATAAAATTGTATTCCATGTACCTTAGGGTATATTGATGGCACTCCACACATGTAAAGTATATGCGAGTGTTCTCATCGAACAGTTATAACAGCACTACTACAAACTACACTCCCACGTATCATCGCATATCTTTTCGGAGTCCCCAATAGGTTGCTATCCATCCACAGGTAACCGAGTTTTCCACCTTGTATATTGTGATACACCAAAATCAACAGTCAAGGACATTGGTTTACGTACGTTAAGCCCTTCGTTCGCCAATGTGTATATTGCAGTTCAAAGTTGCTTGGTAACCATTTTTCCTAAATTACCAAGTTTTTGATTTATTTCTTTTTATGTTAATACAATTTATTATCCAACGTGCAAAAACAATACCCAACACTCTGTCATTCCCGAAGAATGAAAAATAAGCCTCCTCTTCCACCAGAGGCTACTCTTGGCTGTCATCAGAAGCATAAAAGAATGTAAACTACCTAATGGGGAAAATTAGGAACTATTCTAGTCCTCCTCCTAAATTTGATCAACCATAATCATTTGTTCCCTTGATTACCAAACCTGATGTTACATCTATGCTTGTGGGTGAAATTGACACAACCGATACTCAATTACCTTAAACTTTGTTGGCTAAGGTTACGCAATCTGACCTTCCTGAGATAAAAACTTTATTTCCTAAGGTAATTGAACTTGAAGAGCCTCAGTCATATTTACTTGTTGCTTCACATATTTCATCTTCTCTTCCTTTGTATCAGATAGACCCACCTACCATATATCTCGGTCCCAACGGTGAACCGCTTCCACCTGGACTTGTGAGTATCGAGGAGATCCCAGAAGAAGAGCCTTGTCCTTCTACACATTTGGAGGTACTTTTCCTTTATCCAACCCATCCTCTTATTCCTCCTCCACCTCCTTTACAAATGCCTTTACTTGGCTCTTTTGAGTTAGCCATGAATTTCACACGGTAATGCACATCGGGATTATTGACCATGACCGGAACCGATATGGATTCCCAGCCTTCATCTACCACTATGGTTGAAACATCAAATGTCACTTCCACATCCATGTTTTCAACATCACCAAAGGCACATCTGTATGGTGGCCTGTCCATCCCAACCAATTATTAGTCCTTATCTGGTACCTTATGTACCTTATGTACCTTATGTAAGGAATCTACATTAAATGATAGGGAACACATTTCTAGATTTTCTCAAACAACAAAAGCTCTATTTAATTCAAACCAATGTTTTGAGGCAATATTGTGAGTTATGGAATTGCAGTATATGGAATATGTGGTGGGGACCTATAGAAAATGATACATCCATTTTATGCTAAATAAAATGGATGTATCATAAGATAAACCAAATTTAGTTTCAAACTAAATTAACCATCATCATTATATACAACAATAAGTAAAGATAAAAAATTGTTTACTTAAATAATATACACAAAACAATATTAAAAATAAAAAATTATACATTTAATTATAGTTTTTTGCAAAGATTCTTGAAATTAAATATAAAATATATTCATATTATAAAAAAAAGGTTTTTGTGAAAGATCTTGAAAATGAATATATTCATATTTAAAATAAAAATAAAAACACTTATGAGCAAATGAGCATATTTTTTCCATTTAAAAGAAATAAAGCATGTAGCATGACCATGGGGAAAAATGTATTGACTTCTAACCTAGCATGTGGATAACTCCTAAGAAGGCAAATGAGTTATAGCCACGACTCTCTTAAATATTCTTTACTTAATTTTTTCTAAACCTACCTTTATTTCCTTTTTTTATACTTTATATTAGGACGATGAGGTGTACTAATCATTGTGAGGAAGGGAACACAAGCACACGTGATCCTACAAGAATAATAAGCTTAGTGATGGGGAAATGGTGAATGCTATTTCCAATTTTATAGAAAAGTTAATACACTCTGACATGCGGGGGAAATAGCGCTCGCCCTCTTTCTCACAACACGTAAACAAATGAATAGAGCATGGAGAAAGAGGGCGAGCGCTATTTCCCCCGCATGTCAGAGTGCATTAACTTTACTATAGGGTTGGAAATAGCATTCGCTATGGGGAAATATGAAAATGTACAACTAGTTACACAACCAATTTAATTATTTTTTTAACTTAAAGTGCTTATGATCAAAGTTATACGGCCCACCTAGTGCATCAAACCATATTCCCATTTTCACTTCACTATATATACGGCCCCACTAGGTTATAGAACCATATTCCCATTCGAAGAAAATATGTGTATTTCTATGGTCGTTATGGTGACAAGGCCCATAGATCGAGTATCTGAGACTCTTGAAAAACACGACGAACTCTTGAACAACACAACGATCAAGAGCAGCAATAACATGAGAGATCTCGTGTATGCAAAGCTCTTTCATGCATTGTTGATGGGTGTGCCTCTTAAATTAGTCATGACGAGCTTGTAGCTTGTACTCATCACAAGAAGTACATGCTATATTTATGATACATTGATTTACCCTTGAAAAAGGTGGGTGACATCTTACCTGGGGCACAAAAATATAAGGTTTTAACATTATTTCTAGTGAGAGATATATGTTCTCTCTATCCTACCATATTTGTCATTGAAAGACTCATCTTTTCCCAAATTTTATGCTTGCATTTAGCATAGGACTATTACCGGTTTCCATGCCATAATAAGTACCTTAGTTTTCTCTGCTCTAACTTCTAGAAAAGATGAAAATAATCATAATAATAATTGATGTGCTCATATCTATGATTGTTTTAATTTTGTTACATAAGACAGTGCATTGCTCACTAGGAAGACTCCAAATGAAATTTTCTTTTCCTTGGGACTTTTCTACTTTCTGAAAAATTTCGAGAGGATTATCCAACTTCTACATAGGTATCACAACAAGTAGAAGCCCAAAAATATTTCCTCAAACTACTTTACAACTGGCTTTATTTATCTGCTTCAAATCTTGCACATTTCTATATGTAAGCAACATTCATTTGACAAACAAAAGTGATGGCATTGAAACTATAACTACAAAAAAGAATTATCAAATCATACATTGGTGGAAGACCTCACTCCTTTGTGCATTGGGACCAACATCATTATCTCAGTTATTCCACTACCCTAGTAATTTTGCCTTCAACATTCAAAATCTCAACTATTAGTATCTAGGCAATGAAGATACAAATGAGAAAGAAAAGGAATTAAAAATTTAGTTGGCTAGTGTCATGAGCAGGTACCGTTGAAGTCCATAAAATATCACGCCCATTAGCACATCATTCAAAATCTATAAAACAATTATCCCATTAGCTCTAAATGAATCTAATGTTATCGTCATGATTGAGATGAGAGAAATAGGTTTTTAGTTATATTAATGAAACAACAACCTCTAGTAAAATTTCGTTAAGAACGTGTTAAGAACTCGAGACTCGAGACTAACTCTCAAGCTAATTATATATGAGCATTATATATACTCATATATGTATTATCTTTTATCAATTTATTTAATTAGATTATATTGAAAATGTAGTTTAGTTATTACTTTAGTTTTATTTTAATTACTTTTGAGTTTTAGATTAATATAGTTAATTCAAATTTTATAATAGTTTAGATTAGTTAAACTATATTAAAAAAAATATTCTTAATAATACACATTTATATTATTAATTCGTTAGTTTAGTTTAGTTTTACTTTATAATTTTTTAATTCTTAGTTAATATACATTTATATTGTTAATTTCAATTTGAAAGTTTAGTTTGAATTATTGATTTTCAGTTTTGTAATTTAGTCTAAATTTATTGAAGTTTTAATTTAATTAGTATATAATTGTATAATTAATTTTATTCAGTTTTAATTAATATGATTATGGTTTACTTAAATATAGTTTTTGTTTTATTTTTATTTTTATTATAGCATGGTAATGATGATTCCTATAAAAAATAGCCAATAAAAAATACAAATTTTTAAATCATTAAAAGTTAATAAATTATTTTTTAATGATAAAATTAACATTAGAAATTATTATGATGAATCATGATCAACAACTTACATATTCAAAGAAAAAAATAATAATAATAAAATTAAAATTTGGAAATATATTTTCAAAATGGCCATAGGCATAATACCAACTTATTTTTAATGCGGAAAAATAGTAAATTGACATTTTAATTACGTCGTACGATGTTACCCTTTGAAATCAACTCCCCTTTTTGTCCACTTGTCATCATTGTGCACTTTAAGTTTCCTGCAATGTTTATTCAAATTAAGTTAAAGCTATGTTGTGAACAAGCAATCTTTCTGTTTCCTGACAGTTTCCTAAGAAGCATTACAATATCGTACCATTTCTGGTGACAAAATTAATAGTTCATGGCTAAACACTCTCCCACAAGATGCTTTTATGGATTGAAACAATCAAACATGTTTAAAATGGCAAAGCCTTGTTTAAGTAGAAAAATGGTACCCAATTTTAAGGAGCTTTTGATGAATTTGGAAAAAACTACCTGAATATCCCACCATCTCATGCGAATCAACTATTAATATATCGATGCTTTTATCTTTAGACTACAATAGACAATTATTTATTGAATATAGGCAGGAACCAGTGTTTTCTAGGCCTTCTAATATTGCCAGGCATATACACCTTGATATGTCAAAGGACGATTCCTGGGTATCAATAACAAGTGTCCTTTGGATGCAAGCCCTTCAAAGGATATGTTGTAGGCTATCTGTTGGAATTTTTGGAAGGTTTCCTTACACTTTTTTTTTATCAAAATTGACCAGAATCAGACTTATTAGAGAGCTTGCCTACACCTTTTCTAGTAGAATCCGGCATATTACAAATGATAACTTACTTTGTAGATTTATTGGATTATGAACACAGCAAAAACTAAAGGAAGAAATTTAATAACTTACGGTTTATCTCAAAACCTTTGTAAGGTAGCAAATAAGGGAAGTGGTCAAAGAAAAACCCATAGAAAGGTTGTTTTGTTGTGTGGCACAGGTGAATTGGTTATCGAAGAAGATACAAGATACGTTCTTTCTTGGTGAAAATATCTAAGAATTTCTATGTCAAATTATTTGGTGTTTGTAATCTTTATCACGAAAAGGATTTCATAAAGGATGAAATATCAACTATTCTAATTTTTCGTCTATTGGATGCTTGTTCACAAGCACTTCTTGGTTGTTATGATTAATATTATATGGTAAATGCTCCCGATTTTTTCGCCTTGGAATATCAATTGTATTTTAGACTAGAGATGGGATCAAGGATTTAAAGGCATGATATGATAAGGTTCACGTGGATGCATTCTACAATGTGACTGAGACTACTTTTGAAGGAATTTCCCTTACCATTGAAGACATAAATACATATGATAGTGATTTTCATATTGTGGCAATTTAATCAGGGGTTCCAGGACATCCTTCCACTAGAAAAATATCGTTTGCTATTTCACAACATCCAAGACTAGTCGAGCTTTTTCTAAATAGTCCAGAAATTGCTTCAGATTTGTTACATGAGATATCATGGGAAAAGCTTGTTTGTTACATTTTAGAAACAACAATTATCAATTTATCTCTCAAGATATTGACCAAAACAAATTTGTGCATGAGTTCAAGCCATCTTTCATGGAGGATTAAGAGAAATGATGAATTTGCAACCATTCATATTTAAACTTCACCATAAATTGGATGTTTTGATAAATACATTTATAAGAAAATATCTTCCAGGGGATGATGAGAAAGAAGATTCCAGGGCCACTAAATTAGGTCACTTGCACTCATCATTTCAATATTTTTCTTTCTAGCGATTATTAATCCTCTTCACTCAATATTACTAGTAGTGTCCACAAGAACACAAGCCGAAACATAAATGTGGCCTATATGACTATTGATAAATCTATTTTGTTGAAACCACACCTAGAATCCAACACCCCATTAGTGCAATGTGTTGTTTATTGAATTTATAGGGTTTATTTTGTGAACTACATTGTTGATTCATAGGTTTTAGACTAATATAGGTCACTTGCGCTCATCATTTCAATTTTTTTTCTTTCGAGTGATTCTTAATCGTCTTCACCCAATATTACCAGTAGTCTCCACAAGAACACAAGACGAAATATAAATGTGGCCTATATAACTACTGATAAATATTTTTTGCTGAAACCACACCTACAATCCAAACACCCCATTAGTGCAATGTGTTCTTTATTGAATTTATAGGATTGATTTTGTGAACTACATTGCTGATTCATAGGTTTTAGAGCTACTAAGTGCATCTTTTCTTTTTTCCAATAACAAAAACCAACATATTTTCATTATCAAAAATTAGTTACATATTCAATATTTTTTATGTCATCCCCATACATCTTTGATCCTTTTCTTATTCCCCTAAAAATTATATCTTATTTCATCATTACATATAAATAATATATTAATTCAAAAGATCTATCTTTCCATCTTTATCGATCTTCCTAATCTATCTTACCTTGGTTGATCCTACTTAAGATATCTAAAAGTTTTCTTCACAAAAAAAGAGAAAAGAATCTTTTTAAGTATCAACAATATCAAACAGTAGTCTATAGAAATTTTTAATGAAGATCCTTTAGATTTTTATACTTCTGATCTTTGAAATGTTCATTATCAAAAGAAGATTAATTAATCATACCCAACAATCCACAACATCCATCCTTAGATAGGATATTTTCCACACATTTTTTCTCCTTGTAGATGAGTGAGAAGGATAATCTCTGAAAAGACTTGATTAATGTTCTAATCCATCCCATCCAATGAGTAAGTTATGGAAAAAAAAAATTAGTCAACAAAATGAACATGTTAGCATTTCTTTGTGAAACAATCATGCAAGGCTTGTGGCTGATACTCTACAAAGTGTCTCTACAGATGCATGAACACCATTTCCTATAATCAAGTTGAGTATAAAAAGAAAATATACAAGTGAAAAAAGAATAGACCAAGGTGCAATTGATCTAAAACATGAAAAAAGTGTTGGAAATATCTGTGAGATTTTGGAAGAGTTATTTGACATAACAAAGTTACGAGTAAAGAGGATGGTGAAGAAGTGGGTAAATGGGTTCCCTTTTCCAACATGAGACATCTTTCCAAAGAGCTTATGGCAGAAGAATAAAAAACACTATACATCTTGTTCCAATTGGACATATTGTTGAAATATGGGATATAATAAATTGCAACATATTACACACTATCAACTAGGTTGTTTTTCAGAATGACCTTAAACGGAAGCATCTTGAAACTGTAATTAATTCATGCATCCCATTCTTTCAGTCACTTATCAACAAAACAATTGTTGAAATCAGACCAGATTCAAGTCACCTCAAAAAGTTGTTTGTTATAGATGTTGGAGGACAACTTGAGATTTGTCGAGCTTTCAACTAGATATTCTAAGCCCACCACAATGGAGTGTGCCTAGGTGGGGAGTACACTGTCTTTTGTTGGATTAGACGAGCATATACATCTCGTTGCAAATTTCAAATTTAAAGAGGAGGAAATTGATCTCCTATGCACATTCTTTCCCACATGTGAGGAAATTTTTTTTAGTTATTTGTGAGAACTCAATTGTTTAGACATTGAGATATATGCAATACTATATAGTTCCATTGTTCTTCCTAAGATACCCCTTCGGAGATTCGAGGGCTCAATTGCAGTTTTAGAATTATTGGAAACACCATTTGTGAATTTGATCAATTATGCATCATTGGTTTCTACATATGTTGTAAGGCATAGGTGTGTTTCTTCTGAATTCTAAGATTTTTTCTGGTCTCCACCATGTTCAAGGCCCTGTTGGAGTGATCAATGCATCAAAATATTGTTACCTGGAAGGATTTGATGCAATAAAAAATGTTGATGTTGGGAAATGATTTGGAATACCCCTTTGAGGGACACACTGTCATGCTTTTGTCAGATTATTCAAGGGACCTGATGAAATCATAGATAGGGCACTTCTTATATTTGATCGTGCAGGTGTTAAAATCTGTATGCTCGCTGAAATTTTAAGGAGGTCTCGGACAATGATTGGCATTGATATTTCTAAGCATCATCTAGCGGCATGTCACACTATGTTACAGAAGACTATTGCAAACTTTTTGTCATTGATGGGACTTCATCTTTTCTTTACTTTAAAGAAAACGTACTGGGCTATTAAGTAGCAGTTAACATGAAATTACTAGAAAATACCTTCATTCTACCCAAGCGACAGTAATTAATGGATCAAATGCAACAAATCTCCAGGCTATCTCCTGTGGTGAGTTCAGTTCACCTCAACACAAGTCAATTGATATTATCGTGAATGGGCATCCAAAAGGACATGGAGAGAGACTCCATGATTCAAGAAATGAAAAATCCTTAAATAAATTCAAATAAAAGTTTGGAACACAAGCAGCCAAAGTTAATATTCTATGCTAAATTGTTATGAAACCAGCTCAAGAAAATATAGAAAAGATAGATCAACGCCTTAGAATTCAGTCTCTTCAAGGGGGAAACCTCCCTTACATTACATAAATGAACAATTCTTGGATGATTCAAATGACAAAAGCTCCTTTCTATATATAGGAGTCTAAGGAGTCACAATATAACCCAGCCAACCTAACAATAATAATATAAAGCCACAAAATAACAATAGAGGGATTCTATGGGGCACAGTAATAACAATATGGGGGCAATAGGGGCACAACAATATTAATAAGGGGTATAACTACAATAGTAATGGGGTAATCACTAGTATTATAGGGACCCACATGCCCCTCGCCTTCAAAAAAGTGTTGTCCTCAACGCTTGAGTAGTTCTGGATACTTCTGCATAAAATTCTCATCCTCCCATGTGGAATCTTCAGCGGATAAGTTCTTCCACTTGATAAGATCCTCTGAAATTGA
>APFE031059240.1:1550-17432 GCA_000404065.3 Pinus taeda
AGCATTTCTTCCTCTTCTTCATGAGTCATGCTAGAGCTTTCAGGTTCCTTACTAGGTGTTTGCATTTTCTTTCCTCGGGGCATTAGTTACCGATAATAATGCTCTACTATGCCCTTTGAATTCATTCAAAATAAATTTCAGACCAATCTTAAGCAAAAATTTAAAAGAATATATACACCTTCTTTTCACTTTGTAGGAGCTCGATATTGCCTCTGATGTATCTTTGTACATTCAAATCATCCCGTTCTGAAATTGTGACCTGTAGTAGCCCTCTATGTCCTCTTTCCAATGCCACCAGTCTGATCCAAATTGGATTCTCCAAGGAAGAGTTATGCGAAATCTCCCACAGTGACCTGAGTATGGACTAGTTCGGTAGGGCGAACTTGTACGATGTTACACGAGTCCCTGTTTCGTCTTTTGGCTCTAAAAATATATAAAAGAAGCTACAGTCCGTCCTCTTTCTGCACCTTCTTACGAAATTTCAATCCAATGCTCAGAGAAAAAGTTATGATGATTTCCCCAGGTCACCTATTTGGAATGTAATTCGGGAGTCTGCAAAAAGACCAACTTCCTCAGATCATATCTTTGCAAATATAGTGAAAACCGCTCTGAAATTCGAACCCGAGATTCAGCGGATGTCTTCTCAAATGGGTTTTTTTTTTAGCTTCTGAAACGTCGCAAAAAAAAAGTTATTGTGAGAATGCCACGATGACCTGTTTGGAGCAGCGAAACCCTAGAATCCAAAGTTTTGATACCAAATGTTATGAACCAGCTCGAGAAAAGATAGAAAAGATAGATCAACGCCTTAGAATTCAGCCTCTTCGAGGGGGCAACCTCCTTTACATTACGTAAATGAACAATTCTTGGATGATACAATTGACAAAACCTCCTTTCTATATGTAGGAGTCTAAGGAGTCACAATATAACCCAGCCGACCTAACAATAATAATATAAAGCCACAAAAATAACAATAGAGGGATTCTATGGGGCACAGTAATAACAATATGGGGGCAATAGGGGCACAACAATATTAATAAGGGGTACAACTATAATAGTAATGGGGTAATCACTAGTATTATAGGGGCCCAACACTCATTGTAACTCAGTTTAGAGGCATGTAGCCGCCACATCTCTTCTCAGAGATAAGCTACCATCGCCCAAGCTAGTCTTATTTTCCATTTTGTTTGTAAGCATATTTCAGTATTTGATATTAATGAAATGAAGTGTTATTTCTGTTGCATCTCTGTATTCATGGTTATATCTATAATTTGTTGTGTTCCTGTTTAAATCCGGATTAGTGGTATAAGAGCGATCTATCCTTTCTCTATTTTTTTCTTTGCATGTCCCCAATGAGCTTGGGATATAAGGAGTTAGGGCTCGATTTGGTTGAACCTTTGCAAGATTAGCCGCACAAACCCTGATGGCTGCCCATGGGGGAAGAAAAGAAAGATGAGGGATCAAGAGATCCTATCAAAATATTGCTTGAGGAGGCCCTCGAGAAACAAAGGAATGCGATGATGGATAACTTTGCCCAAATCCTTCAACGATTGCCCACTCGTGGCACATCCACATCCAACAGCCTCCTTGGAGACTCTACAACTCTTAAGGTACAAGTAAACTTTGAAATTCCCATATTTGAGGGCCAAATATATGCAGACATCGTAGATAAATGGTTAAATATGCCATAAGGATATTTTTTTGTTCATGATTTTTCTAGCCGGGAAAAGATTATTTTTTCTCTTCTCAAAGCCGCCCCCCGCGTTAAGGACTGGTGGGAAACCTACTGTGAGTAGAAGGATGAAAGCACGACCTCACTATTTCCAGTCGCTCCCACTTGGAATTTATTTTGGGACGCCATCAAGGAGTAGTACTACCCTGTCAGGAGCTATGAGGACAAATACATAAAGTGGACCACGCTATGGTAGGGAAGGGACCAACATGTGCCAGAGTTTACCAATGTTTTTCATACCCTTTACACTAAGTTGGGTATCAAGGATTCTGAGAAACATTTAGTACTTAAGTACCGCGATTGCCTACACAGATACATCCAAGACGAGATGGAGTTCCTAGACATCTCGCTTAGCACATGTATTGATACGTTGTCAATATCGAGCATAAGTTTAAACAAAATAAGAGAGACTTTGGATCTGCGAGTCTGAAGCAAGGGAAAGGTGCCCCCAAACTGCAAAACAAAGGACAAAGCCAAGGCAGGACGACCTCAGACAACCCACCAAATCCACAAGCAAAGGAAAACACTACGAAGCCGAAGAAGGACACAGGAGAGTGGTGTGATTTCCATAAGAGCTCCACTCACAACAAAAGTGAGTGTCGGGCCAACCAGTCACTGGTGGCCAAGCTGAAGGCTTCAGAATCAGATGCATGTTCCGAATTTGAGTCAGAATTGACAAGGGCAATGATAAAGGGAAGCAGATTATTGATGTGGAGCCCAATGCCACTGCTGCCACAAAGAAGATCCAGAAGGAGGAACTCGAAGGTCCAAATGAGGAGGAGTGTTTCTTCCACTCCCAAATGTGGGTAAAGGGTTCCCCGTTACATTTCATTATTAACAACAGGAGCCAAAAGAACCTCATTGCAATAGAGGTGTGAAGTGACTGGGCTTACCGACCACAACACACCCACAAACATACACCACCAGGTGGCTTCACCAAGGACGTGATCTTTGCGTGAGCCAACAGTGTCACCTTCCATACAACATCAAACCCTTCACGGATGAGGTATTATGTGACCTTGCTCCCCTTGATGTTTGTGATGTATTATTAGGCTAACCATACTTGTGGAAGCGGCATGCTATGTATGAGTCAAGGCCTTGCGTTGTTATAGTTACCTTGGGAAATAAGTTGTACAGGATACCAGAGGTAGCACTGCCTACCGCCATCTTTCTGGTTACTGCAAAACAATGTAGTAAGCTCATTTCCAAAACTAGGAAATTTGTTTTCCTAATGGTACGCCCTCAGGGAAAGAAGAAGATGGTGGCCATGACCTCCAGACAGGGCACATCCGCATGACAACAACAGATGGACAAGGTCGTGGAGGAGTACGAGGACATCTTCACCTCCCCTGTAGGGGTGCATCTGCACTGTCAGGTCAAGCACTCCATCGATCTGACCCCAGGTGCGTCATTGCCCAATGGACCAATCTATCAGCGCTCTGTTTTGGAGAACGATGAAATCCAGAGGCAGATTCATGAGCTATTGTAGAAAGGTTACACCCGATCGAGTTCATCACCTTGTGGGAGCCTGTTCGTGTTGGTACAGAAGAAGTATGGGACTTGGAGACTTTGTATTGACTATCGAACATTGAACAAGATCACTGTTTGGAAGAGGTACCTAATCCCACAGATTGATGACCTTCTGGACCAACTCAAGGGGGAATATTTTAGCAAGATCGACTTTAAGTCCAAATATCACCAGGTACTAATCGAACCCTCCAATGTGTGGAAGACTACCTTCAAAGCCAAGGAGGGCCTTTTCAAATGGTTGGTTATGCCTTTTGGGTTGACAAATGCTCTTGCAACCTTCATGAGGTTGATGGATGACATCTTGCATCCATTCACCAACTAATTTGTAGTGGCATACTTGGATGACATCTTGATCTTCAACCATAGTTAGGAAGAGCACCTCCACCACATCCGACAGGTTCTCCAAACACTGTGGCAACACAAGTTGTGTGCCAATTTGGAGAAATGCACTTTTGGCATGGCCTAGGTTCAATATCTGGGATACATCATTGATGAATGGGGGGTGCATGTGGATCCAGCCAAGATCCAAGTCATTCAATATTGGCTAGCCCCAACCACTCTGATAGAACTCTGCATCCTTCTGGGTCTTGCCAATTTCTACCGCAGGTTTGTGTTGAAGTTCTCTCATATCACATGGCCCCTGAGTCAAGTCACCAAGGGAGGAGCGAAATCAAAATTCTTTTGGTTTGAATCTCAACAGAAGGCATTCACATAGTTGAAACATTGCCTCTGCTCTGCACCAGTGCTCACATTACCAAACTTGCAACAACCATTTGAGATTGAGACATATGCCTCTGACTATGCTATTGGGGCAGTCCTTACTCAACAGGGGCATCTAGTGGCGTATCATAATGAGACACTTTTAGACACAATCCGAAAGTACCCCACTTATGAAAAAGAGATGTATTCCATTGTGTAGGCTTGTCACAATGGAAGCATTACATTTTGGGGAAGGAAACGGTCATCCACACAGACCATCAATCCCTGCAGTTCATACAGATGCAAGGGAAGTTGCAGAATGATCACCATCAGAAGTGGTCCACATACCTACAATAGTTCCATTTGAATATCAAGTACAAGAAGGGCAACATCAATAATGTTGCAGACTGCCTCATCCGACCATCGATTATGGTGTTAACCACCGTGCTCAACTCTTGTGGGCACGAGACTTCTGACTGGCCACTTATCTACAAAAGTGACCCAGAATTCAGCCACACATACCATACACTCTTGGAGGGTCAACAAGTTCTAGATTTTCACCTCCAGGATGCTATGTTATGCCACCTGGGACACCTTTGTGTTCCTTCAACCGAGCGTGACAAGATGATTTGGGAAGCGCACTATAGTTGGGTTGTTGGGCATTTCGGGGTCCAGAAAATGGTGGCAGTACTACAAAAGTATTTCTATTGGCCTAATATTTGACAGGATGTTGGGAAGTACATCAGATCTTGCACTACCTATGCCATTACAAAACTGACCATCAAGAAGCAAGGCCTCTATACTCCAATGCCTACCCCTAGTCGACCTTTGGAATCCATCTCCATGGATTACATGTTGGGCCTTCCTTCTACTAAGCATGGCAACAACTGTTTTTTTGTGTTCTTGACAGATTCTCGAAGATCGCCATTATGGCGACCTACAAGAAGAATATCACAGCAGAAGCCGTTGCTAAACTCTTATTTGAACGAGTGTGGGTACACTTTGGGCTCCCACAGTCTATCATCTCAGATTGGGACAACAGGTTCCTCAGTACATTTTGGTCCAGCCTCTGGTTGATGCTGGACACCAAGCTCACTAAGTCCACAACTTTCCGTCCCCAAACTGATGGCCAGACAGAGGTTGTCAACATGATGATCGTACACATTCTGCACATGTACAACTCAAAGCATCCACACACATGAGATAAGAGGCTCCCTTATGTCCAACACAACTATAACTGGCTCTCCACAGCTCGACTGGACATAACCCTTTTCAGGTGGGCTTGGGATTCCAGCCACTTTGTCCCACTGATGTGGCCATACCATTTGCAGTGACTCAAGCAGATTCGGCTCATGTACAATGTGAAGCCGACAAGGCAAATAGCTTCATTGAAAACATTCAACACATCCGCAAACAGGTCCATGACATGTTGAACAAAGCCAATGCTAAGTACAAGCAACAACATGATCAATATCAGGTGCCATACAAGTTCTGGGTGGGTGATAAAGTTTGGCTACATTTGCAGAAGAAGCGCCTCGATGGGCTCCACCGCAAGATTCAAGCGCTTTGATATGGGCCATACACCATCACCAAGGTTGTGGGAGATAATGAGTTTGAGCTCAACATTCCTCCATTCCTTGTCCAGCACCCAGTGTTCAATTTGGATTGCCTTCAGCCATACTTTCCACCATTACTGGACACATCCGACATTGCAGAACAACTCATGCCAACATAGTTAAATGCATACTGCATGGAACAAGCTGCAACTGATTGGAACATGGACACACATATCAAGAATGCTCGCCAATAGAAGTTCTTGTTGTATTGACTTTTCAAAGCCGGCAAACTCCTGCACCAAGGCAAATGGCTCACAAGGGACCAAGTTCAGTAGAAGTTTCCTCATCTCATGGAGGAACTCAACACAATATAGACCATTGCTTCCTAAGGGGAGAGGACTGATCCAGGTGGATATTGGTGGCCACCCACCTATTCCACTTAGACCCTCACCATTGTTCTTTTAGTTTTTCAGTTTCCTTAATTGGAGCACAATTTACTATTTTTGGCAGTTTTTCGGGTCCTGAACTTTTGGAGCCGTTTTAAGGCCCTAAATGACGTTTTTTTGGCAAAATGCCTTCGACAATTTCCATGACTACAATTGAAATCATGATTTCCATTGAAATCATCAATGACATTTTGCCAAAAAAACGTCGTTTACGGCCTCAAAACAACGCTGGAAGTTCAAGACCCGAAAAAGTTGCCAAAAAGAGTAAACTGTGCTAAAATTAAGGAAACTGATAAAACTGAAAGAACAACGGTGAGGGTCCAAGTGGGATAGGTGGGTGGCCACCAATATCCACCTGGATCAATGACCTTTCTTTTCATATTCCTGCAAAAATTCTTTCTACTTTTTAATCTTCCTTCCAAATCTATTTATTTCTTCTAAGGCACTCACTAGTTACACTTCAAGATATACATCCCCTTCAACTTCTTCCTCTAAATTTGTATTATCTTCTTGTTTGTGTTTTTTTATCATCATTCCAAGCATCCAAAGCATGAATAAAAATTATCCTTTGTCGTCATTAGATGAACATCCATCACCTTCTTTTGACGAGCTACTAGCCTCTTTGGAATATACAATTTTGTTATTGATATCCTCCCTTTTTGTGTTTATGAGGTTTGCTTTTGTCTTCGTACTCTTATTTATTATCATTATCTTCCAACTTTGTACATGGACACTTAGCAGCAATATGGCCTACCAAAATTAAAACATTTGATTTGAAGATGGCCTTTTAACTTTCCATATTCTCTCTTCAACTTTCTCACAAAATGAGCTTCTTTTTCATTTGATTCATAGCGAGAGTAATCATGGGCCTTATGTCCTTTTGTCTTCTTTGCAGATTTGAACATTGCTTCCTCTAATCACAGCTTCCCCTTTTTTATTCTCATTTCATATGCAGTGATGATTCCATGAATTTCATCCATCTTTAGAATATCCAAAATTTTCATTTCTTCAATGTCTAAAACCTTTGCATTAAATCTCAAGTGAAGAGATCTCAACACTTTCTGAACAATTATTGATTCCTCGACCTTTTCATCAAAACCTCTAATAGTATTAACAATCTTATCCACATGAATGAAGAAGGTTGCAATGCTTTCATCTTCATACATATTCAAACTTTCATTTTGTCTTCTATTAGTTTGAAGCTTTTCTCTTTTTTTCCATTGTATCTCCTTCATAGGTACTTTGAAGCTTGCCCCATATGTATTTTGTAGACTTACACTGCATTACCTTGAGAAGTTCTAATTCTTTTAGGCCAGGCAAAGTGGCATTCATGACTTTTGCATTACTTCCATATGCCTTTTTACCGTCTTAATTAGTTGGGGGAACTACTAGAAGTTGATAACCATCCTCAATATATAGCTAAATGTCAACACCAAGAGACATCAAATAAGTCATCATCCTTATTTTCCAAAAATCACAATTGGTTCCATTAAATAGTGGGACTTTGTTTGAGAATGAACCATCCTCACTGGCCATTGGTCCCTTTGGGATAATGCTTTGAGGTGTTAGGTTGCTTTCAATGGAACCTACTCTGATACCAATTGTTGGATATACAATTATATTAAGGAGGTTGAGGGGGGGGGAATCAATATATGGAATTTTTTTACTTATTTAAACATTTAAACACCATAAATCATCAACCTCATAAATTGAATATGTAACATAAGATACATGTGAAAAAGCTTATGGGAGAAAACCACAAAACTTATTTATATGAAAGATCTAGTAGGTGTCGACTTATTGTTACATCAATTTGAGGCATCAACCTATAGGAGATACCAACCCCCTCAATTTTCAAATTTGTAGGCACCAACATACAAGAGACACCAATCCCCTTAATTTTGAAATTTGTAGGAACCAATCTACAATAGATACCAAGCCCTCTAATTTACAGGAACCAACATATAAGAGACACCATCCCCTTCTAATTTGTAAGCACCAACCTGCAGGAGACACCAATCCTTTCTTATTTGTAGGCACCAGCTTGTAGGATACATCAATCCTCTTTTATCCTTTGTATGCACCAACCTATAGGAGACACCAATCCCCTCTCAAATTTAATTTGTAAATTGATTCTACACTGAAATGGTCCTCTATAATATGCATTCGTCTCTAGTTTACTCAATTCCTCAATTTTGTACTCCATTGGATTGTTTTGTAATCTATTCAACTAGTCTACTTTACATTCTACTCTTCATTGACCAAACTCTGTAATTTGTTCTACAATCTGCCCTACCCTGGTCCAATGTACTTTCCTAACTTATACTCTATTCTTTGTCTCTGAGCTTTTGTCTCTACAGTAATATCTCGAACCAAGCACTTCATTCACCTAAAAAATTGTTACTACATTATATCGACCTAACCAACACTTCGTTCAATCCCAATTATCAAGCCTTCATGATTAAAACCAAGCAGTTACAATCATGCTTCTCCAACGCCCTATGTTGGCTTTCCTTATTGATTTTTATAATCAAATGCTTTTAAATATAGGCACTTCATTCACTTAGTTCTCAAACTAGGTGCTTATACTTATGCCCTAATAATATAAGTGAGAATTATATCCAAGACCTATATATTAGAGCATCGGGAGATTCCTAAAATTACTTAACACTGAAATATCTTGTAAAACTAAGCTTTTTCGACTGTTTGGCAATGAAACTTTTCCATCATCTCATGGGCAATTTTCTCTTAATGGGCCCAAGATACGAAAATATAGCATATCAAAGGATTCAACCTCCTTTTCACCTCCTAAACTTATGAGAGTCAATATGATAGTATAGGCCATTAGAGGGTCAACCTTTGTATCAATGGTCAATCACTAGTAAGATATTGACACCTTTCTTATATTGGTGGTCTAGTCCACTAGAGTGAGTATTGTTTGAATATTGATATTGGGATATCAGGGCTAAGTTAATGTGAACACTATATACCAATCCCAATATTAATGTCACATGTCAATGAACATTCTATAATGGGGTTCCATCAATTAACGATGACAACATAAGGGCATCAACACTTCGCCAAAATGAAAATACAAAGAAAAAATTGCAAAATAACATCAACGAGGATGGAACCATAATGTGGAATTGTGATATCAAAAGTCATAGGTCCATTGGAATGATCTTGAAGTATTGAGACTTTAAGAGAAACCATGTTGTTGAAGTTTTGATGATGGTACTCCTAGGGCCTTAAGCTCAAGGTGCTATACCTTAACACCTTGCAACTGGGGGATATGACTAGGAGGTACAATATATCAAATACCAGAATATGGGTAAAAACTTGGAACATACCTTTATAGAAGATCTGATGTGTCGATGGACAAACTAACAAACGATGGAAAATCCTTTGTCCTGTTAAATTATGGAGGTAGCCTGAAAGCAATGAATTTGTGAGTATACTACAATATAAATAATTTTGAGCTTCTCAAAACAATTGGCCTATAGAGTGTTTTGCTCCTCTATCTATTGGTTTTTCCCTTGTTTACTCAACTTAACATTTATACTCATTGATATGAATCTGTTATGATAGATCTAGCTATATGTCCTCCTCTGACTTCGTGATTTACTTCTCTGCTTCTTTTCAGCATGATCCACAATTGATGCTCTAAAGCACTCAACCATATGGATATATATAGTGCTTTGGCGCTCAAGGCTAGGCCGACTTGTCCTATGTGGTTTACGACTTTTTTTCCAAAGGGTGTCAATGATTCATGGTGATAATAGCTAGTTTGGACCCCTCCTGTCTATTAAGTAGTGCACAAGATGAAGGGGGCAAGACTCCATAAAACCCGTAGATCTAGTGCATCTCCTAACATTGACATGTATCTAGAACGAGTCTTAGGAATCCATATTAGATCTCCCCTTACTTTGAATTGAATGACATATGTCTACCCTATTGGATCACCCATTGACATCAATGGCAACACATTATGCAACACCCTTTTCACTTAGGATTGTCTAAAGAAATCACCAGTAGAATCACAAATTGACTAGAGAGAGCAATGGTAGCAACCCAAAACAATAAGAGCAAGGAAATAAATCCCCCCAAACCTCCACAATCCTTGACCGTTTGATCCTCCTCTAACCCTATCAATTCTCAATGAAATAAAAACCCCTTGTTCTCCATTCTATAACCCCCTTGCTCCTCACATAAAAATAGACATGAATCCATCTCTTAGTCTCACAATCACAAAGTGAATTATACCATTATTTTTTGAAGGAAACAAATTAAAAAGAATGCCTCCTTTGGAAGACACCCCCCTTTCAATCATCATGAATTATTACCCCCCATCACAAGAAGCAAGCCCAACTACATCCAAGAATATAGATACTCCTAGAGTAGGCATTGGCGTGGTATTACCAGAGTTAGACCCATTAGAGGAATAATTGAAAGATGAAGCTATCAAAGACTCAACCATAAGAAAATCTGCTACAAAACAGGGGAAAAATAAAAGCAAAGAAAAAGGGGAAGAACAAGACGATTAGGACAAATGAATGGGAACACAACATACTATAGAAGGATGTTATAGTAGAGGTACAAGAAACTTAAAAGGTGGTTTATTTGTTCCTACAGGAGGAGCTCCAAAATCAAACAGTATATGATGAAAGTCATCTCATAGAATTAGAGAGGCTTGGGGAATGAAGACAAATGGAAATTAGTAAAAAACCTAGTTAAAGAAGAAAACCTTCATATCTTTTAGCTTCAAGAGACTAAACTAGAGGAAAAAGTAACCCTCTAAAAGGTAATTTTTTTTGGATAAACAACATAGCAAAAACAACAAACTTTAGAGGAGCTTTACGAGGAATATGCACAACTTGGTTAGTAATGCACTTTCAGTTCACACAAGACATGTCTTCAAAACATTGGATTGTAATTCATCTTCTTCACATCTTGTCAGGTAAGATTGTTAATTATGTTAATGTGGACATGCTAAAGTCGTACAAGGATAAAATTAATTGTTAGAACTCCTTATCAAGTTTAAAAGATACAACATGGGAGAAAAACAAAATATTTGAGGAAATTTTAACATCACAATCCATGGTTGGGAAAAAGGGGGGTTATCTGGTTAGGGATCTATTATGAGAAAATTTAGAAGACCACATTTAATCTCTTCAACTGACCTAACAGTGGCAAAAGGAAAGTACACTTGGTCTAATAGAAGCATTGGGGTGGGACATATCATGGTCAGACTAGACATATTCCTTGTTCAAAGTTCACTATTGGAGGAAGACATCCCCCCAACCCCTCTTTCTTAAATTCTCCCTTGCTCTAGGTTTGATCATAAGCCAATATCCATTTCCTTCCTCGCCATTGAGAATTATGGACCTCTTCCATTCCATTTCAATCCTATCTGGGCATAGAACCATGAATTTCTTGAACTAGTCTCCAATCCCTTGAATTAATGGATAAAAGGCTCATTGGTATATATGGGAATAAAATATCAATAAAGTAAAGCGATCTCTTAAAACATGGGCCAATTAAATGCACGCAAAAGACAAAGAATCCACTCATTCTTTAAAATATCAACTAAAATAAATTCAGGAAAAAATGTAAAAGCAATATGTCACCCAAAGTATGCTACTAGAGGAAAAATCTACCTTTCAACACCTACAATCTGAATTAAGAAATGAAGAAGAGCTTCAGAGGTTCAATTCCAAAAGTATATGGCTAAAATAAGGGGACATAAACACTAAATTATTTCATAAACAAGCCAAGCAATGTGTTTAGAGGAACAATGCCAACAAATAACTACTTTTTATAGGGGACCATTGTCTTCCTACTTTTAAATAAAAGAGGCCACGTTAAATCGCTTTAACACTTTGTATAATGAGCGGACACCATGGAGAAAGAGACAAGAAATAACATGTTGGAACATATTCCTAATCTAGTGACCCATGAAGAAAATGACAAATTGACCCAACAATAACAGAGAATGAAGTGTGGGAGCCTATGAACTCATTTGATATTGACAAAGAACCCAAACCAAATGGATTCTCAATGTGTTTCTACAATTATTGTTGATTTATCATCAAGAAGGACCTAACTAGAATGATATCTTTTGTTCAAAAGTTCTCAAAATTTAGAGGTGATGTAAACTCGATGTTCCTTTCCTTCATTCCACAAGAATTTAATCCCTCCACCATTGATGGATTTCATCCCATATTCCTATGCAGTATTTCTTACAAAATTATAACAAAAATGACCTCCAATGGAATAAAACTCCTCCTTCCCAAGCCAATATTAGAAAACCAGGGAGCATTTATCCACAAAAGGCAAATCATAGATAACATTATTTTGGTCTACAAGGTGATCCATCTAGGAAAACTAAGAGTAAAAAAGGAATGACCATCAAATTTGACATGGAAAATGCATTCAACATATTCAGGCATAGCTTCCTTCTTGATGTACTTCACAAATTTGGTTCTAGTGTAGAATTCACAACATTTATCAATTCACCATGGATTTCACTCCTCATAAATGGCCAATCAGTTATATTCTGCAAGGACTCTTGGGATCTCCATCAAGACTATACCATGTCTTCACTCATTTACATATTGGTTGTAGACTCTTTGAATAGGAAACTTAAACATGAAAGAAGAACAAGCTCTCTTTCAGGAATTTGAATTGTTAGGGGTGTCAAGGAGGTAAACCACACTAAGTTTGTGGAAAACACTTTGTTTTAGGGAGGAGCATCAACAATAATAGTAGCAAGGCTCATAGCAATCCTTAATCAATTTGTTCAAATGTCAAGAGGTTGAATAAACAAGTGAGAAAAAACCTTCTTCTCACTCAATGGAATGCTTCCTCTTCTATAAGAGCAACAATACAAAGGAAAAATCAAATTCCCATTCACGAGGAATGGATGCCTTTCAAATACTTGGGCATTCCTATTAGCCTAAAAAATCTCCCCCACAGTTGGCAACTTCTTATATATAAAATCAAGTGAAATTCTCCTACTAGGAAGCTTTATGGTTAAACCCAATAGGGAGACTTGATCTCTTGAAAACTATTGTGCCTGTGCTCCCCATTTTCTCATTCCCTGCATCTTTTGCTCCAACAATGGTAAGAAATGCAATAACTCAAGAGCTAAGGAAATTCTTATGGAAAGGAGGCAAATAGATTCCAAAAGGTACCATTTAGTTAATTGGACAACAATCAAATCTCCTATGAAGCATGGTGGCCTGGGCGTGAAAGACCCTTCCGTCATGAATTTTGTTATTAGTGGGGAACTTTTATGGACATTGATGTGTGATGAATATAGTTTGAGGAAAAATTAACACATCATAAAGAATTTTAGAGGATAGGGGAAGATGTTTAGATCAGATCACGTTGAATATTGTGTTGTCATTGTTGTCAAAGATAGGACAAAACCAAGAAGGTCAAAGTTAGGGGGAGACCTAGATGGATGACCAACTAAAGGTTAGGAAGTACAACAATATTGTTATAGAATTAACTAAGGGTTGGCATCATTTACAAAGTGGGATATTGTTGGAAATATTATAGTTATTATAGAGGGGGGAACTACATATGTCCAAGATAATGATTGTGAGATGAAAATTGTTGGAAATATTGTTTGGATACCCATTTTTTTGTTGATGCTCAATTTGAATACCTTATTTTTGAAAGAATTTTACCCTGTATACCTAGTTGAAATGGAAGCATAGGATATATGGTTGAAATTATTATTCTGAGACCTTTCCAATGGTGTATGACACTCTCTATAACTCCATAGGGATGGGAGATATGAGATATTTTGTTAGGTCAATCCAACTAGAAAGTACAAGTTAAACAACTAAAAATTATAGGCCGGCCTTGCCGACTTTACAATTCAACCCCATAAGTGAATGTATAAACACTATAAAATAAAATATAGATGAGTGAATATGAAGACCATCCAAGAAAGAAGATGTATGAGATGGGTAACAAAAGTTGGGGAATACTCTTCAGATTTTAAAGGTGGAGAAAAAAATGTGATTTTTGGAGTGAACGAGTCATCTTCGAATTTTTTCTATAACATTTCTTCTAAGATGTTTCACATTTTGAAACTTGGAGGAGATTGAAGTGATATCTTTATGTATTTATGGTAGAAATTTTAGATCTTACTTCGCAATAATTTTGTAAATATGGTCTAAGAAAGTTGGAATTCATGAATGCTCTTGAAATATGCTCCAAACAAGTCAACTTGGAATTTTTGCCATAACTTTCTCTCTGATATGTTTCAACGTGGGAAATATGGAGAATATGGAGGAGAAATCTCTAGGTACCTATGGTAGAAATTTCAGACCTTGGTTCACTACAATTTCAAAGATATTTTCTAAGGAAGTCAGGGTTTTTGAATGCTCTTGAAATATGCTTGAAATTGGTTAGCTTAGCATTTTCACTATAACTTTCTTTCTATGATGTTTCATAATATGAAATCTTGAGGAGACAAAGGAGATATCTCTAAGTACATGTGATAGAAATTATAGACCTTGGTTCGGTATTGCTTTAGAGATGTGCTCTGAGGAAGTTATGGTTCCTGAATGATCTTGAAATATGCTTCAAACAATTTACCATGGAATTTTCGATATGATTTTTTTGTTTTTTTTGTTTTTTTTTTGAGACTGTGAAATTTGTAGGAGACAAAGAAGAGACCTCTAGGTATCTAAGAAAATTTTGACTTTGGTTTGCTATAATTTCATAGATATTCTTTATGGAAGTTAGGGTTACTAAATAGTCCTGAAAGTTGCTTCAAACATGCTAGTTTGTCATGTTTTCTATAACTTATTTTCTTGGACTTTTCAAATTGTGAAAATTCCAAATATCTAAGGAAAAATACAAAAGTTCCGCGGGTAATTTTTTTTCCAAAATGGGGTATGCGACATGTTGTATAGATTCTTTCTTGGGAAGAGGCCTAAAACAACAAGTATTGGGAGAATCAGACTCGATGAAGGAATAATTAACTAATAGGCTTGGTGAAAGTAGAAGTAGCAAGCAGACTCAGTGAATCAAGTTGGTGCCTATGAATACTTGTAGTAGTGGGTATTAGTGTGTCCTATATATTAGTTTCTATAAATATTATAGTAGAGGGGTTTGATGTCTTCTATAGGTTGGTGCATAAAAATCTTGCAGCATAGGTCATTGGTATCTCTTGTAGGTTGGTGCCTACAAATATTGCAACAAAGGGGATTGGTGTCTCTTATAGGTTAGAGCCTACAAATATTGTAGTAGAGGGGATTGGTGTATCTTGTAGGTTTGTGCCTACAAATCTTGCAGTAGGGGGATTGTTGTCTTCTTACTTTGGTGCCTACAAAGTTTGTATTAGTAGGTTGGTGCCCACAAAAATATGTTACAAGGAAATTTTCATTTATAGCTTGTGTTCCATATGTAATATTATTTGTTTATGATTCATGAATGTTTAAATAAGTAAGAAATTGTCTTATACTGATTCATTCCCCCCTCCCCCGATTAGTATAATGGTGAATCAAATTGATCAATCATCCCAATGGGGGATCCAAAATATGGAAACTAATTGTTGCTCTATCTTAATGATATAAGAAAAAATCACCCAAATCCCTAGAAAAGGGAAGAAAGTCAACATTTAGACAAAAAACATAATGGTAAATCCTCCCTTAGATTTCCCTTTATTCCCTTCTTCCTTTAATTTCTTAACTTAGTTGTGTAGGACGACCCACTCTCATAACATATCAACTTGGAAGTAAGAAGGTAAATGGTGTGGATGGAACCTATACTTAATCCCTCCCAATATGGCCTTGCTATCTTTGGATTTTAAGAAATCCTTGGCTAGGAGCACTCCATTGTCACCTCATGATAAAGAAAAAATGGGTTGGGGAAAGTCTATATACATGAAACTGGGATATGC
>APFE031059240.1:24441-50970 GCA_000404065.3 Pinus taeda
TCAATTTAAAATAAGTTATTATTATATTAAAAACAGATTTTAATGGATTTAATTAAAAACAATTATATATATTAATACAAATAAAACACATACACATAGATATATGTATTTTAATATAAACAATATTAGTTAATCATATTTCTTAATTTTTGGTGATGACATTCAACAATACGATATTTTATTAGTTGTTTCATCTTTGTGATGAAAGTTGTCTTTGTTATTTTTTGTTTAATTAAGCTATATTTAAGCTAAGCCACATGTACTAGTTACTATGTAGCCCTTGATATATATACATTTTTTAAATGAGATATAACTTACAATTAAGGCGAGGACTACCACATTCCATTCATAATTGACTTTATATCATATATGCTTTGACTATAAATGTTTATCTATTTGTTAATGTAAAACATTAGTTAATTTATTTATTTATTTTTGTGATATATTAAAATTTTACCTTTGTATCATTTTATTTGTGAAAATAATTGAAGTCCTAGTGCAAAACTAAATTGAAAATAGAAAAAAAAAAACAAAGGAAAAGACATAAAATTAATGTTGGTATCAAATTATGACTATCCATTCTACTTAAAATCCTCTTTTGATTATCATTTTTGACCATTTAACCTTCATATTCCAGCTATAATCCTTAGAAACTAAATGATATGATGTCATTATCATCGTTTTTAGCTTGAAATTAATTTTTGAAATTATTATGTTAAAAATGACTTCTTCTTATTTATTTATTTATTTATTTATTTTATATTTATTTTATTTATTTTTTTAATTAATTAATTAAATTTAATTTTTTTATTTTTATTTTTATTTTTATTTTTTTATTTTTATTTTTTTATTTTTTATTTTTTATTTTTATTTATTATTTATTTGTTTATTTATTTATTTATTTTTTTTAATTTATTTTTTTTTTAATTTATTTTTTTAATTAATTAATTTTTTTTTTATTATTTTTTTTCTCAGAAAATTACAAGAAGTTGTGACTTCCTGTAAATGCTCCATTGTTTGACATGTTGCATAGCAGGTGAGTGAATTTGAAGATTGTGGGCATGAAGTCAAATGTACATGGATGGTGGATCAACTATCTACTTTTGGTTTTGAAGGAAATAAGTGTCCGGTCAATGCTGGTCAAGCCCAACCACTTCAACAAGATTCCCATATTTTGTGAAGATAATAATTTCTATTTTGAGATTTTTTGCATAAATGAAGGAACTGATTCAATTTGGACCTTCTTGGATGTAATTAATAGAATTCCGTTAGGATAATATGGAGGAGCAATAGCTTCTTTTGTTATAGGATTTATGATAAATAACCTATGGGAGAAGACTATGTTTTTCAGCTAGATTGTGAACATATGAAAGTACAGTTTGTGCATTTTTAATCTCCAGATTTAATACAGACTTCATTATCAAGTTTATGCTTCTAGATCCAATAGTCATACTCTCCTGAATCGTTTTTCAGTGTGCTTGTGAAGTGTTGAAGGGCTCTCACCACTACGTTGGTACACTCTGTTTTCAAGTTTCCTTACTAGTTGCATATTCGGATTTGAAAGTTAGAAGTTATTTTATGTGCTATAGGAAAGGTTATGCTATTAAAGTTATCAATTGAAAAGGACTTGCATTCGTTGTGAAAAGAACCTTGTAAAAGGATTCAACCAATTCTGATCTTGAAAATTGATACATATGCTTGCTGTCATACAATTTCCATATTTGCTTATTGGCTTTGACTTTAAAGATAGTTCTGGTTTGATTTCCAAGTGACTCAGATTGTAATTGTTAAATTCAATTTTCAGTTTGATAAGTGATTCTTGTAAAAAGATTCAACTATTATTGCTTTGCAACATTACTCATCTTATTCACTGTTCGATTTAGTTAGTTATTGAAATTACTTTGGATTGTTATGATTGGGAAAGGATTCTATTGAGCAACATTCTTGTAAGGGAATGCTAGGATTTTAAACCAGTCATTAATGCTCTGTTTTGTTACCTAGGAAATCAGAATTTCATAAAATTTGTTTCATCTAGATTGATGCTTGAGTGATGTCAATTTAAATTTCAGTTATGTTTATTTATGTCTAGGTTTAGGGATGAGAAAGGAAGATTCACAAAAACTCCCCAACCAACAACTAATCCACCATTAGGAGCAGAACCATTAGAAAAGATTGAGTACACAACACCAACTGGAAAAGTTACAGTGGAAAAATTTGAGGAAAAACAAAGATCAGGCCAAAGACTTACTCTCATTGAAAGACAAATCCTACTAGCTCATGAGGCAAAGAAAAGATATATACCTGAGACTTCTACAGTAGGGAAATTAAAAGAAAGTAGTAAAAAAATCCAACAACCTATCTTTGAACAAATTTTCCCTCAAGAACTAAAACAAGAAGAAGAGATAGAAACCTTAGACAAATCACAAATTACAATGGCTGAAGATGGAGGATCCAGAGGACCTACTCTTAAGAAACTAAGAGAGTATGAGAGACAAATGGAAGAAAGGAGAAGAAAAAGGGAGAATGAAGAAAAACAAGGACATGGAAATCTATTTGGAGGAAATCCAAATCCACCAGAAATAGAGGAATCCACATTTAAATTTCAATTCAAGATAGAGGAGAGTTTATGGATGAGGAAATTAAAATGAAGAATATAACACCATCTGTATTACAGTCTCTTATGGTATGGCATCCGAAGACCCGAACTTGTTTTTTTTCGAATTTGACATAGTATGCCGAACCTATGGATATACCGATGATGCACATAGACTTCGACTTTTTACTACTACCTTAAAAGCAACAACACTTAGGTGGTTCATGGGATTAGGTGAACATTCAGTCACTGATTGGGATGACATGGGAAAGATCTTTTTGAAGAAGTATCAACCTTATTGTCGATTAAAAGATTCTAAAGATGACATCTTTAGAATGAATCAACAAGAAGACGAAACCTTAGAGGAATATTTGGAAAGATTCTCATATAATCTACAAAAATCAAAACATAGAACCATGTCTGTTAATCTTATTCGAACAATCTTTCTTAAAGGCATCTGGGATGAGTATCTAGATGACCTCAATCTCATGGGTAAATGGGAAATTTTTAATTTACCTTTTGAGGAGATTGCTAACTTGTGTCAAAAGTACTCTAGAAGTAGGGCAAGAAATGAAAAAAGAACCATGACATAAAAAATCACAAAATCCGCTACAAGAAATATTACTAGAGCTGAACTAGGCAATCTATTTGAAGATTTCAAAATAGTCCTTCTAAGTACTTTGGAGACCCAAATAGACACTTTGAAAACAAAGAAAAGACAAGATGAACAAGAGCAATAATTATCTATATTCTGTCCCAAATGTAGACGAAAACATGCTTTGAAAGAATGTCCTTTAGATAATGTGCAGATTTGTGGGTTTTGTACAGAAAATCATGACACTAAGGATTGCAAAAAGATGAAAATTTTGCAGAATTACAATTTGGAAGCCTTCCAATGCAGAAATGGAGAACATGTATTTCATGGGAGCTAGAAGGCCATGGCAGCTAAGACCTCCAGGTATGTATTAAAATCCAAATTCAGCAATTTATAACATGCATGTTCAAAATTCTTGGAATGTTCCAATGCCTTGGCAAAATTGGTTTAATCAACAACAACAAACATACCCACAACAAGGATGGAAAGGATATTCTTTTCCTCGACAATTTACTCAATAACAACCTTAACAATATCAACAACCATTTGCTCAGCCATAACCCCAACACTATCAGTCACAATACTCTAAGCCATATCCACAACAATACCCTCAACAACTAGTAGCTTATCAATAATAGAATCCTCAACAAATTTTACCTGCTCCTCCACAAATAAATTCACCTCAGCTACAACTACCATCCAACCAACCTCCTAGACCCACACAACTACCATTTCAACCCATAACTAACCCAAACAATTGAATAGATAGACCAGCTTACAGTGTAGATGAGCAACCTTGTACCCAACTCTGCCACTGCAAAACATTGAACTAAGGCCAGGTTGAACTTTGCAAAAAGAACCTCCACCTGTTCAAACATAGTCACAAAAAGAGAATCAAAATGATGAACAAGAAAACCAACCACGTAGCAAACAAAGTGACCCAACACAAAACAATCTAGAACAGAGTCAACAAATCAAAACACTACAACTACCTCCATTTCCGGAACGATTACTTCAACCAAAATTACCCACATCATTACCACAATTTGATGTTCTTGATGAATTGAGAAATGTGTATGTCAAAATGCCATTACTCCAGGCAATCAAGGATATTCCGATTTATACCAAAGCCATAAAAGAGCTCTGTCTCAAAAAGCCTGCAAAGAAAAGATTTGATCCACATACAATACATGTCATTGGCAATTTAGCTGGCTTGATGTCGAATGTCATTTCCATGGAAAAATATGTTGACCCAAGCATACCTAGAGTCACAGCAACTATTAACAAAATTTCAATTCCAAACACTCTGATTGATTTAGGAGCTGCAATAAATGTTATGACATTGGACACAATGAAAACTTTGCAACTGACAAATTTACAGTCAACCCCAATTGTTTTGGAATTAGCAGATTGCTCTAAAGTCATTCCTGAGGGGGTACTGGAAGATATAATTGTTTCACTGGACTCTTAGGAGTATCCAATTTATTTCTTAGTACTCCAACCAAAATCAAACTTAGGAGGACATCCACTCATACTTGGCAGACCATGGTTGGAAACTGTTGATGCATTCATTGGATGTAGACCTGGTAACATGATCATTTCTAGAGGCATGGAGAGAAAACAACTTACCTTGTAGCCATTAGCAAAAGCCCCAACAGTAACACAAAACTTATGGCTTGATGACAAGTACAATGATTAGGAAGAAATATACTCTGTTTTAAGCATCAATCAAATGTATGATATTGAGGAGAACAACAATGAAGATTTAGTGGAAATGTTTATCTCCCAACCTGATGTTTCAGAAGAATTAAGAAATGAACAATACACTACTGCAGATCACATGTTGGCACAAAGCTTTAAGGAAACTTGTACTATGTACTCTCTGAAAGCAATATTTGTGGAAATCTTTCCAATCAACTCCATTACAAACACACAAAGCAAGACAATAGAAATCAGCCCAGGAAAAACATTGAACATTGGGGCCTTTCTAGAAACATCTAAGGAATGGAGATTGCTTGACTTGCTCACCAAATACCAAAAGGCATTTTCTTGGGACTACACTGACATGCAGGGAATTCACCCAGAAACTTGCACTCACCATATCTATACAGACACTGGTATTTAACCAGTGAGGCAACCACAGAGACAGATGAACCCCATGCTCAAAAAGGTTGTAAGAGATGAATTGCAGAAGTTACTAAAAGTAAAGTTCATTTACCCCATTTCTGACTGCCAATGGGTATCTCCATTGGTAATAGTTCCCAAGAAAAATAGTAAATGGCGAGTTTGTGTTGACTATCGAGAACTGAATAAGGCCACCCTTAAAGACTAGTTTCCACTGCCATTTATTGACCAAGTTTTGGATACATTAGCTAGAAAAATGTCATTTTCCTTTCTCGATGGTTTTAGTGGCTACAATCAGATTAGTATAGCCTTAGGATACCAAAATCAAACAACATTTACCTGTCCCTGGGGCACGTATGCTTACAATGTCCTACCGTTTGGCTTGTGCAATGCACCAACAACATTTCAGAGAGCAGTATTAGCAATTTTTGTTGTTTTGGTCCATGAAAGTGTTGAGGTATATATGGATGATTTTTCAATATATGGTGATTCCTTTGACAATTCTTTACAAAATCTTGAGAAAGTTTTACAACAATGTATAGAAACCAACTTGTCTTTAAGCAATGAAAAATGTTATATGATGATGAATGAGGGAATAGTCTTAGGACATCATATTTCACCTGAGGGAATCAAGGTAGACCGAAACAAAATACAAATTATTGCTGAATTTCCTTTATTTAAACTTCTTGCAAAAGATGTAACCTTCAATTGGAATGAGGCTTATCAAAATGCTTTCGAGAAACTCAAAAAGAAACTGAGCACTGCTCTAGTTTTAAGGGGACCCAATTGGACTTTACCTTTTCACATTTCAACTGATGCATCCGACATAGCAGTAGGGGCTTCATTAGGGCAAAAAGAAGATGCTTTAACTTATGGCATTTACTTTATCAGTAAAAATTTGACTCCTGTTGAACTCAACTATACAGTAACGGAAAAGGAAATGCTTGCAATTATACATGCGGTGAACAAATTTCGTCACTATATAACTGGATATGAAGTCCCTGCTCACACAGACCACTCCGCCATTAGATACTTAATGAAAAAACCTATTACTAATGGAAAAATCACAAGATGGTTACTCTTACTGCAAGAATTTAATCTCACCATACTAGACAGACCAGGGAAAGAGAACTAGGTAGCAGATTACTTTTCTAGACTACGAAACTCAGGTGAAGTTGTCCAAGTTGAACATTCATTTCCTGATGAACACTTGTTTGCAATTTCAGTGTTAACTCCATGGTATGCTGATTTAGCTAACTACTTGTCCACATAAAAGTACCACCATCTTTCAGTTCAAAGGAGAAGAAAAGGCTGATCAAACAAAGCACAAGATATTCATGGGTTAATGGTGATTTGTTTTATACTGGTTATGATATGATCATTAGAATATGCATTAGAGAGGATGAAATAATTGATATACTAACCTCATGCCATGATCAACCTTGTGGTGGCCATTTTGTAGCTAAGAGGACAACACACAAAATTCTTAGCCTTGGCTACTATTGGCCATCAATTTTCAAATATTCAAAGAAGTATGTAAGAAGTTGTGACAACTGCCAATGCATGGGTAGACCAACCACCTCCGATGAGATGCCACTACAGCCACAAGTACATCTAGAGCCATTTGAAAAATGGGCTATCGACTTTGTCGGACCCATCAATCCACCATCCAAAGGTAAAAAGTACATTCTTGTATGTACGAATTATATGACTAAATGGGCTGAAGAAAAGGCACTTGCAAGGGCAACTAAACAAACAGCGGTCAATTTCCTTTTTGAAGAAATCTTTGTTAGATATGGAATACCCAAAGAGATAGTAACTAACCAAGGAACTCAATTCACATCAAGATTGGTTCAAGAAATTACTGATAAGTACAAAATCAAGCACAGACGGAGCACACTCTACCATCCGGGCCAATGGCCAAGTGGAATCTACAAACAAAACACTAGAAGGGATCATGACAAAAACAGTGGCAACAAACAGGAAGGACTGGGCAGATAAGCTCAATGAAGCACTCTAGGCATATAGAATTACTTGGAAAAACACAACAGAGTTTACACCCTATCAGCTAGTGTATGGAAAAGAGGTCATGTTGCCAATCAAATTTCAAATACATACATATAAATTGGCTGCAGACTTAGGAATAGATCTCTCTAAAGCTCGTCAAGAAAGAATCATGCAATTGAACTAGCTGGATGAGATGAGACAACAGGCAGTGCAAAGGACAACAATGATACAACAACAAAGGAGACAATGGCATGATAATTTAATTAAGAAGAAGGAATTTCAAGTTGGTGATTGGCCATTACTCTTTGACTCAAAATTCAAAGATTACAAAGCTAAATTTACAACCCACTGGATGGGCCCTTATGAAATCATTGAAGTCTTTGAGAATGGATAAGTCAAACTAACTTCAATTGACCAGGAAGGATAGACATATCCGGTGAATGGACACAGGCTAAAGATCTATCATAAGCCTGTCAGCAAAGAAGACTTCATGAGGACAGTATCACAGCAAAAGGAGGTACAGATAGTACAACAATTAGCTATAATATCCAAGCCTTAATCAGTTTCTGTTTTCTACAATAAAATCAAAAAATAAAAATAAACAAAAACAATAAAAAAAAAAACTAAAAAGACAAAATAATGTTTAGATATGAAAACTAGAGATGGCATAATCTAAAAATGAATTCTTATGAGAAAACCAAGAAATTGCCTTGTAAGAATTCCTTTTCAAGTTTAATTTGAATTGCAAAATAAAAGGATTCTGAAAGAAACATGACTTGAGGACAAGTCAAATCATCAGTTGGGGAGAAGAAAGTCTGAACTTGTTCATGCTTTTTTGTCTCCCTAAGTTCATCTCTAGCAGAGGAAGAGATTTTTCTTTACATTTTCTAATGGATTCTTAAAAAAAATGATTGTTTTTCAGGATTTTCCAAAAGGATTTGATTGTAAACTCAAAACATATCTCAGAAAGGGACCTGTTATATAGAATTTCTTAGAAAGGGACTTGTTATATACAAATTCTCATTCTCAGAAAGGGACCTATTATATATAATTTCTCAAAAAGGGACCTGTTATATACAAATTCTCATTCTAAGGCAAGGGACCTGTTCTATGCACATTTTCAGAATGTGATATGTTCAGAGGAAGGTTGCATCTACAAAGAAGAAGACTGCACCTAAGAAGAAGAAAATTGCAAAGAAGAAGACTACACCCAAGAAGAGGAAGATTGCATCTACAAAGAAGACTGGACTGCACCTAAGAAGAAATAGATTACATTTAAGAGACAAATGGACACCATCACAGGTTTGAACTATGCCTGAACATATCAAACAACAAAAGCTAGCCTCCAAACAAAGGGATATGAGAGGACTATAAGAATTGTCATTTTAATATTTTTAATTTCTTTTATTAACTTCAATTTTTAAATGATGGTTTATGATGATTATTGATTTTAGTTTCTAAATACCCAGTTTATCCTATATCGTTCATTCTTTTATCTTGTAGGACTCAGTCCTACTCTTCTACCTATATCTTATAACTGTAACCTATTTCCTATTTCTGAACATTAGTCCTATCTTCTACCCTGTATATATTCCTAAAAGCCTGATCCTTAAAACCTACCTTTTCATCCTATTTCAATCAACCTACAGTCATATGTATCAACAGATCTACCAAAACTAAGCATGCATAGTTAAGAACCAATTAAGTCACCAACTGTAGATTGTAAGTCATCAATTAATAGGCTATAGAACTGAATTTTGAAGAAGGGATTAGGGCACGAAGACAAAGGATTTAAAATCTTTATGGTTTTCAAGCTAAGAATTTTTAAATCTGGAATATAAAACATATTTGATAGACAAAGGGTATGTGATCATAAGTAAGGATTAACAACTAGTTTAGCAAATCATTATGACCCGATGCTCTTATGATCTGTAGGTGCCATAATGATTCGTATTCCTCATAATTTCAACAAAGGGCTTGCACCATACCCGATTTCATCATTCAAAGACCGCTGCCAGGACTCCGTAGGTCATCATTAAAAAAACCTCGTGTAAGGCATTGAAGGTATTATCAGTGAAGTATATGCTGCGTGAAGAGACTGAGGATTCATTGCATAAGAAGTAATGAATGGAGGTCATAAGATTGAAACCATTGTGTTAAAAAGGAAGTAAGTATTATATTCATCACGGAGTATAGGTAGAAGTTCGAACCTGTAGAAAACGCTGTTAATCAGGGTTGTTTACCATTCTGAAGGTTATAAAGCAATCCTCTTTGAGATACATAAGGGTATAACGTTACAAGTATGTTGACAATAACGATGTCAACATACGAGTAAAAGGGCCACAACATAGGGGAGACTTTACATAATCGGCTGAAGGGTATTTTGATTTAATTGGCAGCATCCTCCATTAAACAAGAGATACGCATAGTACTCAGGCTCAGGTAGTTTCTTATCGTAACTATGGTGAAATTTATTTTTACAGCATAAGGAAAATACAGTAATTTTCTACAAACTATGGTAGAATTCTTTTTAAAACTGTAAGTTCTTCTTACACACAGGGTAACAAGACATAAAAAATTTCTTTCATGGAAAACCGAATAGAGCCACAACAATTTGACCCTACCAAGTACCATAACGACTGCATAGACATTTTTAGGGCAAAACAATGGATGAGATTTTTAGAGAAATTTAATGGGCATAATGAGCTAGCAGCAAGGGAGTCTGTCTTCTCATTCAATGGAGAGAGGAACATTGTAGGAAACTTGTCTTTTAGGGTCTCAGAAGACACAATTGCTCAAGAAATAGGTATAAGCCCAGAAGGAGAAAAGTATTTTAAAACCAAGCAGTTCAAAGAGAAAACATGGACACATTTCATATCTAGGACAAGGGTATCATCAATTGATAGGAAACTAGGGATACCAAGGAGTTGGCTCATTCATCCATGGGATGAAATAGTTTATGTTATTCAAAAATTTATAACCTGTGAGGGAAGATACATCATTGTATTTCTTTATCATATCAAATTTTAATGAATTTAAGAGGAGACTGCATCATAAGCTTACCATATTTTCTTTCGCAAAGCCTGACTAAAATGTCTAAGACCATACAAAAACAAAGGAAAAATCAGGATAGGAGCCTATGCCATTTTGGTTTGGTAAAAATCTTGATTGAATTTGAACTGCAAAAGATAAGTGTGACATGGAAGAAATTCTTGATGACTAATGAGTTTATGGCCGATGAGGAGCAAGCAAAGCAGCAGAATCCACAGGAGGAACAACATAATTTAAAGGAAGGGCAACAACATGCAGAACTATTGATTGATGTAGATGCTGTAGAGGAAGAATTTTCAGAGTACAGACTAAGTAATTCTGTTCCACCTAGCAGCAGTATCAGAACAAGGAGGATGGTAAGGGAGGAGGCTGAAAGAGTTGAATGAGATAAAATTTTATCCACTTACACAAGAAGGTCAAGAAAGACTAAGTTAGGACAGAAAGGGAAAACGGCGGAGGAGGATGATATTCTACAACAGGCACAATATGACTACATACAAGGATTGGAAAGTAAAGACAGGGAAAAGGAGCAACAAGAACATAAATTCTCAGGTAAAAAGAAAAGAAAACTGGAAAGGAAAGTTGAGAAGTTACAACAACAACTTATGAAATCAGAGGTTTTGGAAAGAGTGGTGAAAAGAGAAAATGAGACACTCAATATACAAAGCAAGAAGTTTCAAGATGAGAATGAAAAATTGAAAAAGAAGGTTAAGAAACTCACAGCCTATGAAATGCAAATCTGTAGGAAGGCCTACAAACTTTACAAGCAAAAGAAAGCAATTAAAACCAAGTATCAAATCTTGAAGACAGAGTATGAAGCCCAAATGAACAACAACGCTTTACTTCAGGCAGCAGAGGCAGAGGCAGAAGTTAGAATTTGACAGGTTAGAACTTAGTTGCATGAGGGCATGCAAAATCCTGAGTTTGGGGGAACGTTGGTATCAAATTATGACTGTCGATTCCACTTAAAATCCTATTTTGATTATCATTTTTGACCATTTAACCTTCATATTCAAGCTATAATCCTTATAAACTAAATGATATGATGTCATTATCATTATTTTTAGCTTGAAATTAATTTTTGAAATTATTATGTTAAAAATGACATTTTTCAAAAAATTACAAGAAGTTGTGATTCCCTGTAAATGCTCCATTGTTTGACATGTTGCATAGAAGGTGAGCAAATTTGAAGATTGTGTGCATGAAGTAAAACGTACACGGACGATGGATCACCTATCCACTTTTGGTTTTGAAGGAAGTAGGTGTCCGGTCAACACTGGTCAAACCCAACCACTTCAGTAAGATTTCCAGATTTTGTGAAGATAATAATTTCTATTTTGAGAATTTTTGCATAAATAAAGGAACTGATTCAATTTCGACCTTTTGGATGTAATTAATAGAATTCCGTTAGGATAATATGGAGGAGCAATAACTTCTTTTGTTATAGGATTCATGATAAATAACCTATGGGAGAAGACTATGTTTTTTAGCTAGATTGTGAACATATAAAAGTACAGTTTGTGCATTTTTAATATCCAGATTTAATACAGACTTCATTATCAAGTTTATGCTTCTAGATCCAATAGTCATACTCTCCTAAATTGTTTTCCACTGTGCTTGTGAAGTGTTGAAGGGCCCTCATCACTACGCTGGTGCACTTTGTTTTCAAGCTTCCTTACTAGTTGCATATTCGGATTTGAAAGTTAGAAGTTATTTTATGTGCTGTAGGAAAGGTTATGTTATTAAAGTTATCAATTGAAAAGGACTTGCATTCGTTGTGAAAAGAACCTTGTAAAAGGATTCAACCAATTCTGATCTTGAAAATTGATACATATGCTTGCTGTCATACAATTTCCATATTTGCTTATTGGTTTTGACTTTGAAGATATTTCTGATTTGATTTCCGAGTGATTCAGATTATAATTGTTAAATTCAATTTTCAGTTTGATAAGTGATTCTTGTAAAAAGATTCAATTGTTATTGGTTTGCAATATTACTCATCTTATTCACTGTTTGATTTAGTTAGTTATTGAAATTACTTTGGATTGTTATGATTGGGAAATGATTCTATTGAGCAAGATTCTTGTAAGTGAATGCTAGGATTTTAACTAGTCATTAATGCTCTGTTTTGTTACCTAGGCAATCAGAATTGCATAAAATTTGTTTCATCTAGATTGATGCTTGAGTGATTGAGAAGACAATGAAAGACCTCTTGTAAGAGAGCAATTTTAATTTCATTTCACTTCACTGCCATTAGAACCTTAGATCCTTCTAGATCTATATACTTTAGATGAGCACTTCTAAGTGTACTTTTTCGGGTTGATAAAGGAATTAAGAGCTTAACTTACCTTAGTAAGTAGAGACCAAACAATTAAAAAACCAAAATTAAAAGGCTATAAATTGAAATTTAAAAAGCAAGAAAAAAACTTATAACCAATGGAAAATGTTGTGTCAAGTGTTTTTTTCCTTCTAGAAACTCCTAGTTTCTAATTGGGTGAAGAAATTTTACAACATTACATAAATTAATGTATATAATATAAATATAGTAATATTATATTTACTTATTATTATTAATATGGTATATGATATCTATTTAATTTACCTTTTATAAATTCTAATTAATATTTGAGTTATGCTAAGTTTTCCCACTATTAGAAAAAAAACAATGAAAACTAAAAGAACTAATATATGTGAGATGATATGAATATATTATGTACAAAGATGTAAATATCTATATCTACTTTATAGTTGATAGCTACTCATATAAACTTACTTTTTAAAAGTCTTAATTTTTTATTTTTTATTTTTATTTTTATTTTTCTCTTAAAATAGATATTTTAATACTCCTTTATAGATTTTGTGAATAAAGTAACATTATTATTATTATTTTTTTTTTTTATTTATTTTTTTAACTATTTTGAAAATATAACACTTTTTTTTAGTAAGTTAATTATATTACCTCAAAAAATAGATTGCATCATTGATAACCAAAATATATTAGGCTCACTTTACCACACGGGAAACCAAAGTTATTGGACGGAATGAGAAAAATTAGAGTATCTGTTGGGAATAAGGACACTGATAACATAAAACCAAAAGAAGTCAACTAAGATATAACTAGAACATGGTAGCCAATTTAGGTGTCTGATGACGTTATAGGAGCCAACTATTTTGCACTTGAACCAAGTGGCATTGCAGGTTTAAACTCACATTGTATATGAATTTCCATGTGAGCTAAGCGAGCTTCCAATCTATCAAGGCATGCCTGTTGTTTCCATTGAATATCATTTAGGAAATAAATGATGTTGTTCCTGTCCTCACGTTTTTATCTTAAAAATATTCCTAACAAGGTCTTTAGCTGCCAGTGGAGAGTTACAAAATGCATCTACTAGTTCCTTCTACCCCTGGTGTGACGAAGGTTAGGAAGCTAGCGAGAAACCTCCTCCAATAGCTCAAAATGTTAGTAAGCTGGTCGCTTCTGGGAAACATGATTCTCAAGCCTCTGAATCTCTCCTCGAGTACTCAAAGAGGTAGCTGAATGGTAAGTAGTTGCAACCTCTTGGGTTTGCGATTGGACTTGTGACCGACTTTGCTATCAACGACCATCAACCTTGTGGCACCCATGCATCCTCTAATGTGCCATGAAGGCAACACTGAAAACTAAAGCAATATAAACCCAGAAACAACAAATCCACCAACTTCAAAAACCCTAATCAAAGGTCGACCCCTCCTAAATGAACAACAAAGTAAAAGAAAAGGAATAAACTAATTCCCCTAGGAATGCCTCAGATCAAAGATCAACTAAACCCTATATCTTTCCACTAGACTCAAATATAAATAGTGAAATGCTATATTGCGGAAGCTAGCCCACTAAATAAGTCACCTAGAAGGAACATGCAATGCCAATTTAGGAGGAAACAAATCCTTGAAAGTGAAACAAAGCTTCCAGACTTAAAAGCCAGAGACCAACAACAAACACCTTCAAAAATCTTATACCAAAGCTCACAACTAACTAGACACACACAAACACTAAGGGAATTAATGCATAAGGCCCAAAGAAAAATGAGACTAGTTTAACGTAGAGAAGAGGAACCATGGTTGGGACAATTAGAGACTCTATGTAAGGACCTGCGGTCCTTGGCATGCCCACCCGATGTGCGATCGAGCTTGGTGTTGAATGAGCGAAGGTGGAAAACGCAAAGTGCGAGCTCTACGACCAAGTGCGCGAGAGAACATGGTTATAATGCGCATGAGAAGTGGAGGGCGAGCATGTTTATATGATGGACAGTGTGGGCATTCATCCTTAGTAACCGACGGTGATGAAAGGTTGCGTTTGGGGTGTTGGCAATGGGCCGACCAAATGGTGAAGCAAACAAAGGGCGTCGGTTAGGAGAATAACGCAGGTTGGCTGTGGAGATGGCTTACTATGCATGTAGCGTATATATTGGCGCGTTAGAGATTCATTTGGACATCAACGAACATCGCTTAAGGCACTCAAGTGAGAAGGAGAAGTGTGCAGTTTAGAGGTGTAGCTGCAGCAAAGAGAGGTGAGGCGCAGTGCTATGCGCCCAGCCTTGGGAGAGGCTGCACGAATGTGAAAACGCATAGTCTTAAGTCTTGGGCGAGAGCGCGGGTAGAAGCGCCCGTTGTTCGAATGAAGGAGCGTGGGTGAAGGCGTCGGAACACGGGTGAAGGCGCCGAGCGCCTGGTTGACACGAGTTCTTGGGTGGCTCGGGTGAGCGCCCGCCTGTCATACAAAGACAAGCGAAAGTGGAGAAGGGGACTCGGGTGAGGTCGCCTGCCCACCATGCGGAGGTAAACGAAGGGTGACTCGGGTGAGGTCGCCAGCCCGTCGGCACAAGGTTTGGTTGTGAAGTTTGGTTGGCAGCTCGTGTGAGGGCACGCCCGCCCAACTTGGGCAAGGAAATCTTGGTTATCACACGAAGGTGTGAGAAGTTGTAAATTTGGTTAAGTATGAAACTTGGTGTTTCCAAGTATACTTGTAAAGCTTTGTAAACATTATAATATATTGATTCGGGCAGACTCATATTGCAAGGAGTTGCCCCTCGCTTTATACTGTTGTGCAATTGTATATATGTTAATTGCTGTTGATGATGAATATGTATTGGTTTTCATCTGTATAAAGGTTAATAATAATACTTGGTAACAAAAATAAACTAAGTATAAAATGTTTAGGCGTTGTCCATGAACATAAGTATTGGTGAAAAGAAAGTGTTCGGTGGTGCCGCACCTCACTATAAGCGGTTGAAAGACTACCGCAGGTGCAGGGGAGTGGCAGTTGGTATTAGAGTTGGTCCAAGTTTTGCAGGAAACTTGGTGAACTGAATCAAGGAGATGATTCTACGAAGACCAAAGACTTGAAAAGAAGTTCAAGTTTTGCAGGTGATAGGTGGACTATCAGGGTGATTCAGGTGAATGGTAAAACAATTTTAGTAGAGGTGAAGCTTAGTGCTTGGGCCAAGCTGAATGACAAGGCATGGCAGGATTGGAAGAATGCGAAGGAAAGCTCTTGCTTACCTTATACAGGTTGAAGCGGATGAAAGAAGAGAATCCCTGGATTCGAAAGGAACTTGAAGTCTTGGAAAGGAATGTTGAAGACGAACTTCTTCAACTTGGTTGGACAATGGAGCAAGATGAAGTTGCAGATTGTGCTAACTAGGAAGAGGAAGCTGTGATAGTTGAAGATGTTGCAGATGTGACAACGATGGAGGATGAACTTGAGATTGATCAAGTTGGACCAGGATCGTGCAGTTTGCAGACATGGATGAATGAGGATACTCACATGGAGGAGCCTCATGATGATGATGTAAGTACTATTGATACTTGTGTTTCACTTGATCATTTGGTAGATGAACCGTATGCAGGGAAGAGAAAAATCAGTTTGCCGATGCAGGGGAGTATCTTACCATGGATGTCTATGATGAGACCTTGTATGGAGAAGCAAGGATTGTTGATTGTTGCAGGACTTGTTGGGGTTGTTTGTGACCTTATGATAGAAGGTGAAAAGGCCCGTGACAAGGGAGGAACATGATGACCATTGCGGGAGGATTGGGTCATGCTTTAGCCACATGGAGGATTGGCTAAGTGCCCAGCATGACTCATGGACAGATTGAGGAGGGCACACACTTGAGGTATGGTGATACTTGGGTGGACTTCTCATGGCCGAGACCAAGAGATAGTCTTGGTGGAACCTTTAGTGTGGGAGCTATGATGGAGAGACTCATGTGATGATGATATGGTTAGGTGACCGAGTTTACTGGACCGAAGATTGTGGACTTGGATGAGGATGACCGATTGTTGTGATGGGTCTACTTGGTTGGACTACATGGGCAACTTAGTCATGGACATCAGGTTGGAGACATGGAGCATGGCAGTCTTATATAGGGACATTATGCAAGAGCACTTGTAGAGGTGTCATTTATGGGCATCCAATGAGGAGTGCTAAGGCAGGGATGTTGTGCAAGTAGATTGCTGGTGTGACATGGAGGTGTTTTATTTGTGAGCCGATGGAGAGGTTGTGCACTTATGTACAAGGCCATGGACTTGAATGGAGTTGTGAGCAGACTATGGAGCATTCCTACTTCTTGGAGAGTTGAGGCATCTTGCAGAGACCTTTGGGCCGAGACTTGTATGCTTGCTAGAGTGTTGGTTGGGGATGGCTTATGGAGCTCATGTTGACATGAGGTTGTGACTTTTGAGGGAATTCATATATGGTGGAATTGGAGGATCTGAGGCATTGAGGAGCTGAGGTCAGAGACTTTGATGCAGAATGGGATGCATACTTTCAAGTACATGCATGGGTGTGGCTTGGAAGAGTGACTTGATGTGGAGGATCGATATGAGACACTTTGGAGTGATGGAGTTACGACGATGATGATGCTTTGGTGGCAACACTTGGGCATGGGTTGAGCCGAGACTTAACCACTTTTGACACATGGGAGCTGATTGATTTATGATCATGGACAACACATGGATAGATGAGATAGGTGTATACTTGTTTCTATAACAAACTTGAGGGATGGCACATACATATATGATGGAGGTTGCTTCATGGACTTGGATGTGGCACATCGAGAGTCGGAGATTGATGAGATGATCTCTTCATATTGAGGAGGTACACATATGGATGATGTTGGGATAGATGCGGCTGAATTCATGCAACACATTGACACCAAACATCATGGACAACATGTTGCAAATGAGATGAGGACTACTTCATGGACCTGAGCATGGCTTACACTTATATGGAGATGGATTCTTGATCGAGTTGAGGATGTGATAGGATGTTCTGAGAAACAAATGATGGTGGCATGAGGATGTGCATTCTTATGATTTGAGCGTGACAGTTGGATTGATCACCCAACTAGTTCGAGTCATGAGGGTCGACAATGTACAGAGATGTGTTAGCATTGTGTTGGAGTATCATGGCAGCAGTTCACATGAGGACGACACATGATGAGGTCGACACGAGATGTTGCAGTAAGCATGTAGCTTGAGATGGAGGGACCAACCTTCCACAATGGAGAGCAGCATGTGGAGACTACAACGAGATGGTTGATGGTCATGGATTGAGACGATTTCCGATGCATGACATACCAATGGGGTGTATGCCTTGGTATGGATAGCTTGGTGATAGATGGTTGCCGGGACAAGACATGATGGAGATGATGGTTCTACATATGTTGCAGGGATGTTTGCAGTATGTGGAGGAGATGATATCATGGATAAGATTGTTCGGATATCGAAATCTTAATCTTGGTGGATGGCTACCGGGATGGCATGTTGTCAAGGACGACAACGATTTTAGGTGGAGGAGGATGTAAGGACCTGCTATCCTTGGCACGCCCACCCGATGTGCGACCGAGCTTGGTGTTGAATGAGCGAAGGTGGAAAAGGTGAAGTGTGAGCTCTACGACCAAGTGCGTGAGAGAACATGGTTATAATGTGCATGAGAAGTGGAGAGCGAGCATGTTTATATGATGGAAATCATGGGCGTTCATCCTTAGTAATCGACGGTGATAAAAGGTTGCGTTTGGGGTGTTGGCAATGGGCTGACCGAACACTGAAGCAAACAAAGGGCGTCGGTTAGGAGAATAACACAAGTTGGCAGTGGAGATGGCTTACTATGCGTATAGCGTATATATTGGCATGTTAGAGATTCATTTGGACATCAACAAACATCGCTCAAGGCACTCAAGTGAGAAGGAGAAGTACGCAGTTCAGAGGTGTAGCCACAACAAAGAGAGGTGAGGCGCAGTGCTATGCGCCCAACCTTGGGTGAGGACACACGAAGGTGAAAACGCACAGTCTTAAGTCTTGGGCGAGAGCGCGGGTAGGAGCGCCCATCGTTCGAACGAAGGAGCGTGGGTGAAGGTGTCAGAACACAGGTGAAGGCGTCGGGCGCCCGGTTGACACGGGTTCTTGGGTGGCTCGGGTGAACGCCCGCCCGTCGCGCAAAGACAAACGCGAAAGTGGAGAAGGGGACTCGGGTGAGGTCGCCCACCCACCATGCAGAGGTAAATGAAGGGTGACTCGAGTGAGGTCGCCCGCCCGTCGGCACAAGGTTCGGTTGTGAAGTTTGGTTGGCAGCTCGTGTGAGGGTGCGCTCGCCCGACTTGGGCAAGGAAATCTTGGTTATCACATGAAGGTGTGAGAAGTTGTAAATTTGGCTAAGTATGAAACTTGGTGTTTCCAAGTATACTTGTAAAGATTTGTAAACATTATAATATATTGATTCAGGCAGACTCATATTGTAGGGAGTTTCCCCTCCCTTTATATTATTGTGCAATTGTATATGTGTTAATTATTGTTGATGATGAATATGTATGGGTTTTCATCTGTATAAAGGCTAATAATAATACTTGGTAACAAAAATAAACTAAGTATCGAATGGTTAGGCGTAGTCCATGGACATAAGTATTGGTGAAAGGAAAGTGTTCGGTGGTGCCGCACCTCAGTATAAGTGGTTGAAAGACTACTGCAGGTGTAGGGGCGTGACACTCTAAGTCTTAAATCCGTCCTGCGTAGCGCAACCAACCATTCAAGAGCTCACAATAGAATCCATCTTCCAACTTACTACCATCTCTTGCTACCTTCTGACTTACATATCACCCGACCACCCAGAGAACCAAGGAATTGCTAACGTAAATCTTCAACCTCTCAACAAAAACTCTGACATGTCAATTTAAAATAGGAAAGCCCCCCTCTACCTTATGAATCTTGGATCAACCGTCAAAACAACACAAGTATACCAAACATCGAGAGGGGGGGAAATCCCACTCTTGCCAGGCAAAAAACAAACACATGGCATAAAAGCTTGCCTCTTTACTAGGAAACCACATATGAATAATCCAAAGTTTGACTAGCCATTGCAAACAATATGATCCTTCACATGCTTCATGCATATATGGGGTGGTAAACCCTACCACCCCCTCTTAAATTCCTTGAAAATTAGTGGAATGCCAAATGCTCCCCAATCACATCTGCTTGCCTGCTATTTAGCCACCCCTATCCAAGATAAAAAAAAAAAAAAAACAGTTTTTACTTATATACTTAATCATATTAAATTTATTATTCATTATATATTTTATATTTTTCTAATACAAACTAAACTATCATACTATCATCAAATTGTTATTATAATATAATAAATAATAAATAATAAATTATATATTTAGTATTATAACTAAACTATCATACTATCATACTATCATAAAATCGACCCCGATTCCATGTTTTTATGTAGTGGTTACGACAAAGTTTTCCAGGAATTTAACGCTGAAAGTTGTGAGGTCGAAAGTATGGCACATTTTTTTTTTATAAGGCTCGTGAGCAAGGTGGTGACTTCGAATCCATATCGTGGTGTTTTAGATAGTCAGGAGGTCAGAGTTCTATTGACATAAACTTCTAGCTGCGGAGGAAAAAAACTCCAAACTTAGTCAGGCACAATGCATAGACACAAGGATGTGTTAATTATTTACTTTCTAAAATTTGCGATGTCGGAAGTTGAAACATGTTTCTATTTCGACAAAACTTGTGAGCAAGGTCTTGAGCCCGACTCCATATGATGGTATTTTAAATAGTCAGGGAGTTGGAGTTCTATTGGCATAAATATCTAGTTGGTGAAAAAAATAACACCGAGCTCAGTTGGGCTCGATGCACAGATGCAACATTTTAAGTTTCTAGAATTTTCAAAACACTAAATTATTGGAGAAGAATCATAAGGTAAAGGCCGACCTTCGATGCATCATGGAAAATGTTGACCTTCGAGTGATCTTGAAGTTGTAATTGGCGTTTAAGTTAGTTATTTTTGACTTTTGTAATTTATCAACCATATTCACATTATTATTTTTATTTAAAGGAGGGATAACAAGTTGATATATTTTAAACATTTTAATAGTAATTTGTTTTATTGTTAAATGCATTGCGGGGTCGAGTTTCAATGCTTTGAGTGTAATGCTGTAGGAGTAAAGCATAGTAACTCACCACAACTAAGTCAGAAGTTGACCCATCTTTACATTTCTGCAAGTCCTATGAGCAAGGTATCGACCCTTATTTCATATGGTTTGCTTTTAAATAATTTGTTGATCTCAATTGAATGTTTTTCTAGAGTGGGTACGACAAATATTTCTAGGAATTTAACACTGAAAGTTGTGTAGTTGGAAATATACGGATCTTTGCATTTTCAGAAGGCTTGTGAGAAAGGTGCCAACTTCGACTCCATATCTTGGTGTTTTAGATAGTCGGGGAGTCAGATTTCTATTGACATAAACATCTAGCTGCAGAAGAAGTAACTTTGAGCTTAGTTTGACGCGACTCATAAACACAAGGATGTGTTAATTATTAATTTTCTAAAATTTACAATGTCGGAAGTTGATGTGTCTTGGTTTTCACAAGACCCGTGAGCAAGGTCTCGACCTCGACTCCATATCATGGTCTTTTAAATAGTAGGGGAGTTGGAGTTTTATTGGCATAAATATCTAGCTGGTGAAGAAAATAACACCGACCTCAATGGTGCTTGACATGTAGATGCAATGTTTTAAGTTTCTAAAATTTGCGGTGTCGGAAGTTGGCCGATCTTTCCATTTCCACAAGACCCTTGAGCAATAAATATATGAAAAAATAAATTAAAAAACACACTACTGCTACTAATTTGTTTTTCAAGACATTTTGAGTTTCCAGTGGTGGGATTTTCTATTCTTCCTCAATTTTATACATAAACGAACATGCATGAGCCACAATTGTAAGAGTATGTTTAGAAAAAAATCAAATTAAGAATAAGCGCATCCCTCTTCATGTCAATTTTTTGGGTTTCTTTGGACTCGGACGAAACCTGTAGTCAAGTTCGGGCCCGACTTCTTGGTCAGGTAGTTAGTGTGTGTATGTAGAAGAATCAAAAGGAAAATACCCACCTCTGATTCATCTTGGCAAAGGATGACATTTGAGTGATCTTGAAGTTGAAATTGGCTTTTAAGCTAGTTATTTTCCACTTTTGTAATTTATCAACCATATTCACATTATTTTTTTCTATAAAGGAGGATAACATATTATATATATATATATATATTTAATTTATATTTATATTTATATATTTTTTATTTATTATTATTATTATATTTATTTTTTCTTCAGTGTTAAATGCATTTTGGGGTTGAGTTTCAATGATTTGAGTGCAATGATGTAGGAGTATAACATAGTAACTGACCACAACTAAGTCGAAAGTCGACCCATCTTTGCACTACCGCAAGTTATGGGAGCAAGGTGTTGACCCCTATTCCATATAGTTTGCCGACCCCAATCCCATGTTTTTCTGTAGTGGTTACGATGAATTTTTCCAAGAATTTAATAGTCTAAAATTTGTGAAGTCAGAAGTATACGAATCTTTTCATTTTCAGAAGGCCCGTGAAGAAGGTGTCTGCTTCGACTCCATATCGTGGTGTTATAGATAATTGGGGAGTTGGAGTTTTGTTGATATAAACATCTAGTTGTGGAAGAAAATAACTCTGAGCTCAATCGGGCGCAACGCATAGACACAAGGATGTGTTAATTATTAACTTTCTAAAATTTGCGATATCAGAAGTTGAGGTGTCTTTCCGTTTTCGCAAGACCTGTGAGCAAGGTCTCAACCCCGACTTCATATTGTGGTATTTTAAATAGTAAAGGAGTTAGGGTTCTATTGCCATAAATATCTGGCCGACGAAGAAAATAACACTGAACTCAGTGGTACCTGACATATAGATGCAACGTTTTAAGTTTCTAAAATTTGCGGTGTCGGAAGTTGGTCAATATTCCCATTTCCACAAGACCCTTGAGCAAAATATGAAAAATAAATAAATAATCTTTGTTAGATTGTTACATTTGCATTTCAGAGTTTTATCCTGCGTAGAGTAGTTTTCTCATGGCTTTTATGTTCACTGCATTGTCATAGGACACACTGCTGCTACTAATTTGTTTTTCAAGACATTCTAAGTTTCCAACGGTGGGATTTTCTAATGTACATTGTTCCTCAATTTTATACATAAACGAACATGCTTGAGCCACAGTTGTAAGAGTACGTTTAATAAAAATCAAATTAAGAATAAATGCATTCGCCTCCATGTCATTTTTTTGGGTTTCTTTGTACTCAAACGAAACCCGTAGTCGAGGTCAGACCCAACTTTCTAGTCGGGCAGTCAACGTGTGTGTGGAGAATAATCATAAGGAAAAGGCCGACCTCTGACCCATGTTGAAAAATGTTGACCTTCGAGCGATCATGAAGTTGTATCTGACGTTTAAATTAGTTATTTTCAACTTTTGTAATTTATGAACCATATTCACATTATTTTTTTTTTAAAGGAGGCATAACAGGTTCATATCTTTTAAACATTTTAATATTAATTTGTTTTAATTTGTATCTAGTTTTTGGATTTGTAATTTTAAACTTTTAGATAGAAAAAATAATAATATTTTTAGTAAATTTGCTTTAAATAAATGTATCTTATAAAATAATTTATTCAATTTAATTTTTTACTGATAAAAAATAAAGTATTTTAAATAAAATTTATTAAATAATATGTTATATGAAAAAAAAAATAATATATTATAAACACGCCAACTATACACATATGTTTCTTTTGTGGGTCCTCCTAGAAGCAAGTTAGAGGCCGGGTTGACTATGAGTTTGGAGGCCAGCCTTGTCTTTCGAACGGTACTATGACACTTCCCGTCCAATTCGGCTCCCTGTAAACACACATAACTATACACACATATTTCTTTTGTGGCTCCTACTGAAAGCAAGTCGGAGGTCAGCCTCCATTATGAGGGCGCTTGAATGGTCTCTCTAGACACTCTCGACTATTGACACTACCTGACCAATTCGACTGCAATTACAATACTTCACGCAAGCTGGTGCGAGCCTTGACAAATTCAATGGAGTTTGCGATATCGGTTTCATTTAAATATTATTTTAATCAAAATTATTCATGTATACATTAATGCTGATATTCCGTGAGATTAAAGTACTCTGTTGTTTTACGAAGAAATGAGCAGCTATGGTCAAATTATATTGTTTCATGGTTTTTATCATTTGCATTGAGATTTGAGAGTAGTGTTGCCATTTATTACCTGTAAATTGTAATTTATTCCCCTGTCCATGTTTTATTTATTTTCTTATACATATTTGTTTTGTAATGTACTTTTTTATTCAATATAAATTGAAAATATAACTTTTGGGTTTTGTTTTCTAGAATCTAGGTTCACTGTGATATTATTATTTTTTATAAAGGACTTAAATGAGGTCTATCATGAGTTGATATGTTATAAATTAAAAGTTAAATATCTAATAAAATTAGTTGTTATTATACATTTAATGTGTGATATTTAGTCATTTTTTTTTTAATTATTTTGTTTTTAAATGAGAAAGCAAATAGTTTTTATAATAATTTAGATTTTTTATTATTGAGTAATTTGTATCATTAATATTTGAAAAAAAATAGAAATAACCATATTCACATTATTTTTTTCTTTAAAGAGGGATAACACATTCATATCTTTTAAACATTTTAATAATAATTTGTTTAAATTTGTAATCTTAAACTTTTAGATAGCAAGAATAACAATCTTTCTATAAAATTGCTTTATATAAATTTGTCTTATAAGGATAATTTATTCAATTTTTTTATTGATTGAAAAATAAAATATTTTAAATTAAGTTTATTAAATAATATGTTATATGAGAAAATAAAATAATAAATTATAAAGAAGCCAACGATACATTTATATTTTTTTTTGTGGGCCTTCTTAGAAGTAAGTCGGAGGTCGTGTTGGCTATGAGGTTGGAGGTCAACCTTGTATTTTGAACGATACTATGACACTCCTAGACCAATTCGGCTCCTTGTAAACATTCATAACTATACACAAATATTTTTTTTGTGGCCCTTATTGAAAGCAAGTCGGAGGTCAGCCCACACTATCAGGTCGGAGGTCGACCTTGTCGTTTGTATGGTCACTCTAGCCACTTTTGACTATTGAGACTCCCCGACCAATTTGACTGTAACTACAATACTTCACAGGCGCTGGTGTGAGCTCTGACAAAATCAACAGAGGTTGTGATATGCGTTATATTTAATTTAATTTTAATCAAAATACTCACATATACATTAAGGTTGATATTAGGTGAGATTAAAGTACTCTATTGTTTTACGAGGAAAGGAGCACCAACGGTCAAATTATCTTGCTTCATGATTTTTATCGTTTGTGTTGATATTTGAGAGTAATAATGGCATTTATTTCCAATCTATACTGTAACTTATTCCCTCATCCCCTCATCCATGTTCTATTTCTCTTCGTACAAATTTGGCTTGTAATATAATTTTTTATTCAATATATATTAAAAAATATATTTTTTGCGTTTTGTTTTTTAGAATTCAGGGTTTCTGCTTTATTATTATTATTTTTTATAACTATTTAAATGAGTCTATGATTAGGTCTATCATCAGTTGATATCCGGTAAAAAGTTATTTTTTTTAATATAAAATAGGCAAGCATAATTTTTTATGTTTGAGGTTTTTTTTCCTCCCTAATAATTTTGTTTTAAATTTGAAAATTATTATTTAAATTACAATTTTAGACAATGCACTCTAAAATATAAGTCTATTTAGACATATATATATATATATATATATATATTAATATATATATATTATATATATATATATATAGTATATATATAAACATTTAAAAATATACTCCGAATTAATTAAAAATGTATATAAAATAATTAAACTCTTCTATAGTTTTTAATTATTTTATCGATTTATATTTAAAATACTATTTGACTTTTGGTTAATAATACATTTTATATGAAGATCTTTTTTACTTTGTTCGCTGATTATGTTTTTTTTGTTGGGTCCTAATAATTTTAAATTTTAAGAATCTATTAAATTGTTAAGTTTTGTTGATTTTACTTAAAATTGTGGATAATTGCAAAATGAATTAAAGTTTTAATGAGTATTTTAATTATTCGCCTAAACTTTATAAGCGTGAAAAAGACTTATTTTAAAGCTATGTCAATGCGAAATTTAAATTTATTTCATTTTAATTTAAATTAATTCATATTTGTGTATAAGTATTGAAATATTTAATATTTAATTAAATTTAAATTTTAATTATATTTATAGTAATTATATATAATAAATATAATATATATATATATAGATATAAACATTGATATAAAAAAATACATATATAAAATCTAAAAGCTATATTCTTAAATTATTAGATAATGCTAAAATGCTTAATCATCAATATAGGTAAGTTTGATTTTAATATATAATAATAAAGTGTTAAATATTAATATTAAGTCATTTATATTTGTCTATTTTAAAGTTCAGAATGTTAAATATTGTGTTCCCCTAGTTTCCTTGTGATGTCAATGTGTGTTGGTATTTATCAGAAATTAAGAAAAAAAATGTAAAACAATATGAAATACAAAAATCTTGTAATATAAATATATTGTTTTGTATTATATTATAGTAGTACTTTTCATATTTGTTTATATATTTATTAATTACAAGATTATTGTCTTGTATTATATCATAGTAGTATTTTTCATATTTGTTTATATATTTATTAATTACAAGATTATTGTCTTGTATTATAT
>APFE031059240.1:51063-120306 GCA_000404065.3 Pinus taeda
GTATAAGCTATTATAATATAATACAAGACAATATATTTGTGAATTACAATATTTTTATTTTTTTATTTTTTTTTGTTTACATTTTTTTCTCTTAAATTATCTATATATATATATTTTCTCGGGGAAAAATCATAATTTTCTATTATAATGGAAAATTACATGTTGTAGATGCCAGTGGCATATGCTGTACGTGTGACCATAGTCATCAAAATAGTGTAAGTCTGTACATAAAACCCAAGAAGGGTGTACCATCATAGACCAATATGTATTTACAAATATGATTACAAAATTTCAAAAAATATTCAGTTTTGTGAGTTCTCTATTTGTTGTTGCCCCAAAATACTATGATAAATTAGGGCCTATCGGCCCTTTGTTGATTCTGTTCTATATAAGGCTTGTGATAGTATTGATAGGCATGTCCCTGTCTTTCCTCCTATATCAACCATTCTCCTCTGGGATGGTGTGTTGCCTCTTTGGAAAGCTGATCCACAGATTCGTTGCGCTCCCCGTAAATATGAGTACATGAAATTTGATCAAATTGTGTTTTTAAAAACAATGCATCATCCAATATCTTCCTGAGTGAGTGAACATGGCATGCAGTTATGTAGTTGAACCAATTTATGACAATCTTAGAGTCCCTAAAGACTTGTATTTGTCTGCAGTTTTTGTTTAGTGCAAAATATAATAGATGGCAAAGTGAGGTACACTTAACAAAATTGTTTGTGCCACACCCAATCCCATACGAATGCGGAAAAAATGTGATTCAGATAGGTGGAATAGAATCCCACCCCACACCCCTGTTCTTGTGCAGAACCATCAAAGTAGGCCTAAGGATGGGCATGATCTATAACTTCAGGGATGATTGTTTGAATCGAGGCAGGTTGTTCCTTGTCCGGGATTTCATTATAAATGTTGCAAATTTTCGAGACAATAAGAGGCCATCTGATATGTTTGTTGTTAAAAATAATATTGTTCTTGCATAGCCAGATATTCCAACACAGAATCAGAGGGAGGTTATGAGTTTTCATAGTGGGGGCTGCAGTCCACTAATTGCTCTACACATCCTTAATACATTCCCCTTCCCACCGCTGGTTGATGTTTAGTATGTACAACACCTATTCCCAAATCTGTTGGGTGATGGTGCAGGTTAGAAATAAGTGCTTGTTTGATTCCTCCTCCTGACGGCATAACACACACCAGGATGGACCATGAAAATATATTTTCATAAGATTAGTGTTGGTAGGGGTCTTATCCATGATCATATTCCACATGAAGGTGTGGCGGCGCTTTGAGTTTCTAGATCATTCGCCACCAGCTTTCCAGAGTATTGGGCTTATGAGCAACATGAATGATGGGGTATCCATCTTTAGGAGTGTATGCTCCATGCACAGCCGGAGCCCAAATCAATTCATCCTCATCGTCCCTAATCCTCACATGTGATTCAATTAATGTAATTGTGTAATGCCTCCACTCTTGACTCCACTGATCGGGTATGCCAAGTTCATCTACAAACATCCAAGCTTGTTGATAAATGGAAGTATTCAACCGGTCCACGATATGGGCTATGGAGGCCACACCTTTGTTGTTAAGATAAGCTATCGGTTCTAGAGGAAGGTTGTACATGTTGCCGCAACCAATCCATGGATCAGCACCAATGCGGACAACCGAACCATTTCTAATTCACCAAGTTAGCCCACTCCTGATAATGGGGAGAGTTTGTATGACAACTTTCCAGATTACTGATATTCCTTACTTGTTCCAAGATGGTAGATAGACCCAGCTCATGATATTCTGAGGCCAAATGTATTTATAAGTAACTACTTCTGTCCATAAGCTTTTGTGCTTTAGGAGGAGCCAACCTAATTTGGCCTCCAATGCTTGAGAAAATGCCGGGAGATCCTTGAGGCCCCAACCCCCCCATTTTTTAGGGGCTGCAATTCGGCTCCATTTGACCCATGCAAAGGGTTTCCCTTCCTTGTGCCCTTTCCATAAGAAATTGTAGCATATCCTTTGAATCCGGGATAGTATGCCTTGAGGAATCCAGGAAAGAGACATCTAATAGATCGGGGTGGCTTCAATAACATATTTGATAAGCACCAGACACCCTGCTATGGACAGAAGTCGATGGCTCCAATTGTTCAATCTTCTTTTGACCTTGGCAACTAACCAGGTACAATAAGCTATTTTGTATCCATGCGATTTTATACGGAAGCCTAGGTATTTCAATCCATCCTCTAGCTGTAGTCTCTGGAAGGGGAATTTATGATATGCATGATGAAGTTCCTGTGGGGAACAAGCTGAAAGGGTGATGGTGGATTTTGGTCTGTTTATTTCCATCCCCGTTGTTAACTTAAATAATCGCAGAACCTCAGAGAGAGTGTTGCAGTCTTGTATGCCACCATTGAGGAAAATAAGAACGTCATCCACGAAAAGAAGATGAGTAAGTATGCATTGATTCGTGATCTTGAGTCCCATTAGCTACCCTGCCCTCTTTTCAAAAGAAATTAGCCTGCTTAAACCTTCCATAACAATCAAGAAGAGTAGCGGGGAAAGTGGGCAGCCCTGTTTAAGTCCCCTCTCTGCGTGAAAGAAATAGGAAGTAGATCCATTTATGAGTGTACTGAAAAAGACAGTGGTAATGCAACACATAATCCATCGAATGAAAGGAATAGGGAAGCCCAGGTGAGTTAAAATCATCCTGATGTATAGTCAACTAACCTGGTCAAAGGCCTTTGAGAGATCTAATTTGAGAATGGCTCGTTTTAGTTTCTTCAACTTGATAGAGTGGAGGGCTTCCTGGGCAGTACCATTGGCTTCATGGATCTGACGACTGTGAAGAAAAGAAAATTGTTCAGAGGATATGTTATCGGATAGGATTAGCTTGATTCAGTTTGCAATGATCTTGGCAATAATATTGTAAAGGTAGTTGTAGAGGGAGATGGGCCGAAAATCGCTAAAGGATTGCAGGGAGTACGTCTTGGGAATAAGGGCAATGAAATTAGTGTTAATGGATTCATACATCCTCCTAGAAGTTCTACAATCCTCAATTACCTTGAGAAGGTTCGGGCCAATGGTTTCGAAGAAGGATAAATAAAATCCCACTGACCATCCGTTCGGCCCCAGAGTTTTATCCTTCTTGAACCATTTCAATGTGCTCTTTAGTTCCCCCATAGTTATAGGTTTACTAAGACCTCCACTAAGTCTGGGTCCACAAATCTAGGAAATTGCCCCGCTATGCAAATAATTTCGGCAAGTGTTGCTCCAGGGGGGCTTTGAAGACTTGCTTGAAGTGTGTGTTTCCGATATATGCCAGCTGATTAAAGGTATTAGCCATTTGCCCTTGTTCAGTTGACACCTGCCATACGGTATTGCTGGCCCTCCTTCCATTGGAAAATTTATGAAATAACTTTTTGTTGTCATCCCTAGCTTGAAGCTATATAGCTCAGCTTCTAAGTCTCCATGTCTCTTCCCAATCCAACAGAATCTTGGATTTATGGGCCTCCAAGCCTGTCAGATAAACTTTAGCTTCAATTGAGGTGTACCCTATGCCATGGTCGTCCGTCAGCTCATCCATCTAGTGCTCAATGTCACAAAGACTCTGATCATCCTTGGCCTTTTTTTCTTTTGCCCAGATTATAGAGAGTCTTTTAAGATTTACCAGGTTACGACAAAAACCCTCTACCACACAATGATCATTTGTAAGTGGATGGTCTCTCCAATACTCAGTAACTAATATGAAATAATCAGGGTCCTTTAACCAGGTCATATTGAATTTAAAGGAAGACCTGGGCTTTCGAGAAGGACCATCCAACTCTAAATAGATGGGAGAATGATCTGAAATCTCACCAAAACCCAACCACTACCTGTAATTTGTGAAGGATGCTAACAAATCCTCATGAATGAGAAAACAATCCAATATTCTGCCTAATTCCGCATCTCTAGTCCTTCTGTTGTGCCAGGTCGACATCTTTTTGTTCATAGGGATATCAATAAGGCGATACTGCTCCAATAGTTGTTCCATCTGATCAGAGAGGGGGTCCAACTGAGAATGATGACCCCGTGATTCTTCATGTCCAATCGTAAAGTTTAGGTCTGATCCAGGTGGATATTGGTGGCCACCTGCCTATTCCACTTGGACCCCCAACACTATCTCTTTCAGTTTTTTGGTTTCCTTAATTGTAGCATAGTTTACTATTTTTGGCAGTTTTTCGGGTCCTGAACTTCTGGAGCTGTTTTGAGGCCCTACACTACATTTTTAGGGAAAAAGGAGGGACCAAAAATTTCCCAAATTAGCTTGCCTATTTGTTTTCAGCCTTCTCTTCGAGATTTTCAAAATGAGGTATTATGATAGCCAAATGGAGATCGTATGCCAAAGTTACGACCTCGGGAAGTTGATGTACCAATTTACCCAAACGTGGCCCACAATTTTGGCGCTTCATCTCCTAGGGTTAGGTTTTTGGATGTTTAGGGCTTTCCATTGTTTCTCAATAATAAATAGGCCTTTGAGCCTCATTGTAACACAGTTCTGAGGCATGTAGCCGCCACATCTCTTCTCAAAGATAAGCTACCATCGCCCAAGCTAGTCTTATTTCCATTCTGTTTGTAAGTATATTTCAGTATTTGATATTAATGAAATGAAGTGTTATTTCTACTGCATATTTGTATTTATGGTTATAGCTATAATTTTTTGCATTCCTGTTTAAATCTGGATTAGTGGTATCAGAGCAGTCTGCTCTTTCTCTGTTTTTCTTTGTATGTCCCCAACGAAGTCGAGATATAAGGAGTTAGGGCTTGAACTGGTCGAACCTTTATAAGACCAGCCTCACAAATCCCGATGGCCTCCCATGGAGGATGAAAAGAAAGACGGGGGGGTAAGAGATCCTATCAAAATATTGCTCGAGGAAGCCCTTGAGCGACAAAGTAACGCGATGGTGGACAACTTTGTCTAGATCCTTCTGCGACTACCCAAGGGCGACACATCTACTTCTGGTAGTGACTCTAGAAGCGCCACACCCTTTAAGGTACAAGTTAGCTTTGACATTCCCATATTTGAGGGTCAGATAGATGCAAACGTTGTAGATAAATGGTTAAATCTGCTAGAATGATATTTTTCCATTCACGATTTTTCCAGCCGGGAAAGGGTCACATTTGCACTTCTCAAAGCAGCCCCCCACGTCAAGGACTGGTGGGAAACCTATTATGAGAAGAAGGATGATTGTACAAACTCACTGTTTTCAGGCGCACCCACTTGGAACTCGTTCTGAGATGCCATCAAGGAGCAGTACTACCCTATTAGGAGCTATGAGGATAAATACATAAAGTGGACAACGCTGCGACAGGGAAGGGACTGAGATGTACTAGAGTTTACCAATGTTTTTCATAATCTTCATACGAAGTTGGGTATCAAGGATTCTGAGAACCATTTGGTTCTCAAGTACCGTGACTGCTTACACAGGTACATCTAGGACGAGATGGAGTTCCTGAACATCTCCTCACTTGGCACGACATACTGATATGCCATTAAGATCGAGCAAATGCTTAAATAGAAGAAGCAAGACTTTGGATCTGTGAATTCGAAGCAGGGGAAAGGTACCCCCAAACCGCAAAACAAAGGACAAAGCCAAGGCGGGGCGGCCCAAGACAACTTGCCAAAGCTACAAGCAAGTAACAACACCGCAAAGCCGAAGAAGGACACGGGAAAGTGGTGTGAGTTCCATAAGAGCTCCACTCACAATACATGTGAGTGTCGGGCCAAGCAATCATTGGTGGCCAAGCTAAAGGCTTCGGAATCAGATGCGTGTTCTGACTCTGAGTCAGAATCCGACAAGGGGAATGACAAAGGGAAACAGATAATCGATGCGGAGCCCAACGCCACCATTGCCACCACGAAGATCGAGAAGGAGGAACCCAGAGATCCAGAGGAGGAGGAGTGCCTCTTCCACTCCCATATGTGGGTAAAGGGTTCCCCGCTACAGTTTATTGTCGATAGTGGGAGCCAAAAGAACCTCATTTGGCAGAGGTCGTGAAGCGGCTGGGCTTACCAACCACAACACATCCATAACCGTACACCATCGGTTGGCTTCACCAAGGACGGGATCTTCGCGTGAGCCAACAGTGCTGCCTTCCATACAACATCAAGCCCTTCACATATGAGATATTATGTGACATTGCTCCCCTTGATGTTTGTAATGTATTATTAGGCCAACCATACTTATGGAAGTGACATGTTGTGTATGAGTCAAGGCCTCGTGCTGTTATTATTACTTTGAGAAATAATTTTTATAGGATACTAGATGTAGCATCGCCTACCGCCATCTCTTTGGTTAATGCAAAACAATGTAGTAAGCTCTTTTCCAAAACCGGGAAATTTGTTTTCCTGATTATACGCCCCCAGGGAAAGAAGAAGACGGTGGCCACAACCTCCAGACAGGGCCCCTCCGCACGACAACAACAGATGGACAAGGTCATGGAGGAGTACGAGGACATCTTCACCTCCCCCGCAAGGGTGCCTCTGCACTGTCAGGTCAAGCACTCCATTGATCTGACCCTAAGTGAGCCGCTGCCCAATGGACCAATCTATCGGTGCTCCGTTGTGGAGAACGATGAAATCAAGAGGTAGATTCAGGAGCTACTATAGAAAGGTCACAACTAGCCGAGTTCATCACCCTATGGGACCCCGATCGTGTTGGTACAAAAGAAGGATGGGACTTGGAGACTCTGTATTGACTATCGGGGGCTGAACAAGATCACTGTCTACAATAGGTACCCGATCCCATGAATTGATGACCTTTTGGACCAACTGAAGGGGGAAAATATCTCAGAAAAATTAACTTGAATTAAGGATATCACCAGGTACCAGTCGAACCCTCCGATGTGTGGAAGACTACCTTCAAAGCCAAGGAGGGCCTTTTTGAATGGTTGGTGATGCCTTTCGGGTTGACGAATGATCCTGCAACCTTCATGAGGCTGATGGATGACATCTTGTGGCCATTCACCAACTCATTTGTAGTGGTATACTTGGATGACATCCTGATCTTTAGCCAGAGTTGGGAAGAGAACCTCCACCACATCCGACAGGTTCTCCAAACACCACAACAACACAAACTCTGTGCCAATTTGGAGAAATGCACTTTTGGCATGACCCAGGTTCAGTATCTGGGATAAGTTATTGATGAACGGGGGGTGCATGTGGATCCGGCGAAGATCCAAGTCATCCGGGATTGGCCAGCTCCAACCACTTTGACAGAGCTCCGTAGCTTTCTGGGTCTTGCCAATTTTTACCACAGGTTCATGTTGGGATTCTCTCATATCACGTGGCCCTTAAGTCAAGTCACCAAGGGAGGAGGGAAAGTAAAATTCTTTTGGTCTGAATCTCAACATAAGGCATTCAGAGAGTTGAAACATCGCCTCTGCTCTGCACCAGTGTTCACATTACCAGACTTGAAACAACCATTTGAGATCAAGACAAATGCCTCTGACTATGATAGTGGGGTAGTCCTTGCTCAACAGGGGCATCTAGTGGCATATCACAGTGAGACACTTTCAAACACAGTCCAGAGGTATCCCACTTATGACAAAGAGATGTATTCCATTGTGCAGGCCTACCGACAATGGAAGCATTAGATTTTGGGGAAGGAAACGATCATCCACACAGACCACCAGCCCCAGTAGTTCATACATCCACACAAACCACCAGCCCCAGCAGTTCATACAGATGCAACAGAAGTTGTAGAATGACCTTCTTCGACCATACTTCCCACCATTGTTAGACACATCAGACATTGCAGAACAACTCACACCTATAGAGTTAAATCCAGATTGCATGGAACAAGCTACAACTGATCAGATCATGGACATGCAGATCAAGAACACTTGACAGCAAAGGATCCAACTATATCGAGTCGTCAAAGTAGGCCAACTCCTTCAACAGGGCAAGTGGCTCACTAGGGACCAAGTTCAACAGAAGTTTCCTCATCTCATGGAGGAACTCAACGCAATGGGGACCATTGCTTCCTAAGGGGGGAGGAATGATTAAGTGGATATTGGTGGCCACCTGCATATTCCACTTGGACCCCCAACACTATCTCTTTCAGTTTTTTGGTTTCCTTAATTATAGCACAATTTACTATTTTTGGCAGTTTTTAGGCCCTGAACTTCCGGAGCCGTTTTGAGGCCCTAAACAACGTTTTTGGGGAAAGCGGAGAGACCAGAAATGTCCCAAGTTGGGTTGACTTTTAATTTTTAGCTTTCTCTTTGAGATCTTTTAAATGAGGTATTATAATAACCAAACGGAGATCGTATGCCAAAGTTACGACCCCAGGAAGTTGTTGTACCAATTTACCCAAACGAGGCCCACAGTTTTGGTGCTTCATCTCCTAGGGTTAAGTTTTTAGATGTTTAGGGTTTTCCATTGTTTCTTAATAATAAATAGGCCTTTGAGCCTCATTGTAACACAGTTCTGAGGCATGTAGCCACCACATCTCTGTTCAAAGATAAGCTACCATTTCCCGAGCTAGTCTTATTTCCATTCTGTTTGTAAGCATATTTCAGTGTTTGATATTAATGAAATGAAGTGTTATTTCTACCGCATCTTTATACTAGTGGTTATATCTATAATTTGTTGCGTTCCTATTTAAATCCTGATCAAGGTCTCCGCTTAATATAGTAGAGTTGTTTATCATGGAGTGCCCTAATAGCTTATGCCAGAAATCCAATCTACTATATTAGAAGCATATATATTAATAATGCCAAGATTCCTGCCCATCCCTGCGGAGAAGATGTCCAACCCAAGGAAACCATGTCCACCCCAAGCAATGATAGTTTTAATGGTACGAGAATTAACACCTAGATAAATACCCCCCGATCTCCGTAAGACATCCAAGGCATGAAAGCTCCAGCCAGGCTTTAGAGATTGTAGGGTCCAGGTAATCTTCTTAGCCATACCGAGGGTCTCTTGTAGAAAAATGATATCACAAGGCTCACAATCCAATAGCCTCTTTAGAGCTAATTTTTGGAGGGGCTAGCTAAACCCTTACAGTTAAAAGATACCCACTTCATGGGGGAACCCTAGAAAGGGTTTCCTGTGCTCTAAGTACCCTTTCGATGGTGTTCAGTCTGCCCAGGGCCACATCAACGCCAACAAGCTTAATGACTTTAGAAATCTTAAAGGGCCTCCCCCGGGAGGGTTTGGGCGCCGCAAGTGTGGATGAAATACCTAATCCAATCGATTATGGGAGTTTCGGGATACGAGGTTGGAGGTTGTATGAATGCGATCGAGCGACAATGGAGGATGCAGAAGGGTCGAATAGACCTGGAGAGTGAACAACCGGGGCAGTGGTGGAAAAGATAGCTAGTGGAGGGTCAAGCGAACAATTGATAAGAGTGGTGATCATGCAGGGGATGGATGTAGAAGAAGATAAAGAATATATGAAATTACTAAATTGAAAAATAGAGAAACAGAGAGGAGGTGCAGTACCCGTGGATGGTGCAGCTGCTGTAGCAGTCTGGGATCTAGTCATGGGCGGGGAGATAGGTGGATCCTGGGCTGAACAAGTTGGCCGAGTAGTGTCCACAACTGCATCCAATGGACTAGTCGGATGAGAGGGCTGATCTTCCACTTGTGGTTCTTCAGTCTGCATGTGCTTCTTTCCCTTTGTAGTAGGAGGAAATGATGACAAGACGAGTGGGCATTATTTAAACATGTGCTCAACCTTGTGGCATCTCTGGCACTGAAATGTTACTTCCTCTTAATCAAGGATTTTCTTGCGTGAATAATGTTTCCAGTGGATGGTGATCTTCTCCTCCAATCCTTCCTTTGTATCTAGATGAACCAGGATTCGAGGCATGATCATATTTATGGAGGATTCATATGTCTTGTCGTGTTCCAGATAAATCCCCAGGGCATTACCTATGCGATGAAAACATCCTCTGACCAAATTTGCATTGGGAGCCCTGGAAGTCAAACCCAAATTGGCCCTGCAACAAGTTGTTCCCTTTCTGGGTCAAAAAGGGGATTCCATCTTTCAAGCAGTATTGGAGCAAGTTCAATTTGCCAAAATCTAGAAAGGATCCAAGCAATATTCTCCTCCCTGTGGAATCTGACAGAAAACCACCCATGCGTGAGGACCTTGATCGAGGACAATTCTTTGAGGAGTGAACCCCAAATTTCCATGGTCCAGAGATGCAGACGCTTTGTAGAGTAGTTTTGCCCTTTGACTCGAACCACCAGGACCCTGTTGGCCATGTCCACCACCTCACCCATCGTGAGATCTTCCCCCTGTTATCACTCAGATTCACCTAGAAGTTGTAAGAAGAAGGAAAGGGATTCAAAGTAACCACTAACCAACTTTTAAGTACAAAATCTAGCCAATCTGTACTCAGAGAGGGTTCTTTCTTTAAGATTTAGCTTTGTTTTCTAAAATATTAGGCTAGTTATGAATGCTTTGGGATTTTGATTGTGTTTGGTGGTGGAATTTCAGGAGCAGATGGGTAGAACTAAGTATTTCATGCCATTGGGCTAATGGAGTCAACAAAAGATGGCTTAACCGGATTTGGCTTTTCAACGAAGGATGGCTTCACAGGGTAAAATAACTAAACAGGGAGCAAATGGTAACTTGAAAGGATGAGATGGGCTTAAAAGAGAGGAAGGACAATTAAGAATCCTTTAACATGTTTTAAGAGGGGAGAACTTGAATGATTACTAATAAAAAGCAATTAAGAATTTCTTATTAAATGAGCAAAGTGATAAACTAAGAAGCAAGAGCAATTAAGAATTCCTTGCCTATGATAGTTTAGAAGAAAACATTTAGAATAAAAACGATTGAAGACAGATTGCACTTAAGCACTTTTTGAATTATACTTTTTCGTTTTAATATTCAGGTATGAAACACAGTAGAAATATTAAACAAGAAAATAATAACACATGAAATATAAAATACTTATTTGTCCGGTGTTTGATACATGAATCCTGTGAAAAGTCCATTGTATTAATTCTTCATCTAGCCAGCCATACAAGAGTTGATCAACAACTCTTTATTCCAAAGTAATTAGTTTTACAGAAATGTCTAAGAATCCACACTCAATACTTCGAATGAGGGAGTATTTATACAAAATTTTACAATAAAATATCTCATAACAAAGAGAGATATTCTAGGATGACTCACTATATGTTAGATGAAAGTAGAGACAAATGGTCTCGAAGATTGAAGATAAAGTAAACTGATGGCTTGCTGTCCCTGTTTTTTATGAATAAGCTGGAGGCAGGCCGTATGATGAAGCATCTTGTTGTCTTCCTCGTAAATCAGTGCTGGCTGTTCTGATTTTCATCTTCTTATTGATACTCTTTGACCTGTTCTGATACTCTTTACCTGCTTGATCCTTGTTTACCTTCTTTTACCACAATTGGCTATGGTAACTAATGAAAATTTATTTTTTCACTAAAGATAAATCACAAAATTTTTGTCATATCTGTCCACCATTTTTCCTATAGTATTCTGGTCCTTTGAAGTTTGTTGAAGATTTCATCAGCCTCTATGTATTTAACAAAATTAGGCTGAACTGGAAACAAATGCTTTAACTCATGTTCAACATAAAAAAAGGTTCTCTAGACTGTCATAGAAAACTCTGCCTATAGGTAGTGCTTTTGGTCCAGATGTACTAGTTGATGAACTGATTTAGTTATCTGCATATTGAGCCAATTTGTCAACATAGTCTATATGTCTCATCAATTTATCATTGATTACTAAAGGACTGGGTAGCCCTTTGTTCTGCAAAATGCCAAAATTTTCCATAAAATCATTGATTTCTTCTTGCATGTTCTGGCATCTTCTTTCCAAATTTTGCATCAGAGACCTTTTGGTCAATACCTTCTTGATTTCCAGAATAGTCCCTATTCTGTCTTCAATGCTCAGCTCTTTTATATGGTACTTATTTTTGCTATTCAAAAAGTTTATTAGCTTGGTGGCTTCTTCAGGCATCCTTCCTAATTCTTCCTTAGTTTTATGGATTTCTTCAAGAGCTACCTTTACCAAATCAATCTGTTCAAAAATTATTTGTACATATGGCCAAACATTATTTATTGACTGAGTGATGTTGGTCTAAAGAATCTTCCTAATTTCTGCTAAGGGCTTGTCAAATATGAGGTCTTTCTCTAATGATTTCACCTGCTGAGCGAACCCTTTATTCTCCCTCACTTTTTCAGCAAAATTAATTTTGGAAAAGATCATATTTTTGTTCTAAGGTAACAAATTGTTCTTTTACTTTTTGCAATTCTGAGACTTGGAGCTTCATCTCCTCCATTGATTTTATCAATTCCTCTGTGCTTAAACCTGCGGTTCCTGCTTGTGCTGTTCCTGTAGTTGTACCTGTGATTACTTCAGCTGTGACTAAAGGGACATTGGGTGCCAGAGCTGTTGCAGTGTTGAAGGGACTGCAGTGGAGACCACTGGTATCACATTTGGAGGCTAAGAGGTCGACTCTTCCTGCTTGTCCTTCAATGATTTTTCTAACTCTTGTTCAGTCTCTTTCAACTGTTCATTCAGCTTGAGGACTAAGTCCATGGATGGTCTTCTAAAATCTGCTCTGCTGCTTTCCATGCATCCTTTGAATTACAGAGGAAAGGGCCTAATTGATCCTTGATCCTTAGTTGTGCTTTCTTCTTTGCCTTAATAAAATTAATCAAGTCGGAGTTTATTATCTATCTATAGTATTCCAATGCAAACAGTCTCATTGGAACATATTTTGATAGCTTAAAAGGAGAAAGATCACACCCATATATCATGATTGCAAGTGTCGGCAAACATAGCTAGGCTATGGGCATGTAAATTATGTTTTCTAGGTACTATAGCAAGTTTAGTTTCTAGAAAAGTATTGAGAATTTCTATGACTGTTCCTCTATAATATCCTAATCTAAGATCCCTAGTTAAGTACTTCCCTTTGATCTGTTTAATGATTAACTCTGAATCTCCTATGATAGATACTCTGATTGCCCCTAATCTTTTGAGAAGTTTTAGACCTAGCAAGAGAGCCTCATACTTTGCCATATTATTGGTGCACTTAAAAATTAATCTGTAGGCATGGCCTTCAGCATGGTTATTTTCTAGATTGTACACCCAAATTCCTGATCCTGTCCCTAATTTATTAACTGAGCTATCAAATTCTAAATGCCAAAGAATTTCATGCACATAATTAGTGTCAAGGGTGGTGGGAATTTGTTTAACAAGGAGATTTAGTTTTTCATTCTCATCTGGTTTTTCTTTGTTGTCTAATTTGTCATTAGTATCTGATATTTCCTGAATCTGAACATTTTTTTTTTTTTGGTTCTGCTGCTAAGACTTCTAAAGTGTTGGCAGGATTGGTTTCAACATTATAAAGAATGAATGAGTCCATATCAGAGTGTATTGAGTAGATGGGGAAATTTTGTGGTTTTTCCTGACTACTTACTACATATTTCAACAACATTTCTCTATATAGTTTCTTTGGTTGGCCGAAAACCGAGATAGTAGCATAGGACATGTTTAATTGAAGAGATCCCTGAAGCTTAGTACCCCAGGACCTGGACTATAATATGCCATATTTTGGTGGTATATCTGCTACCACTATATCCATTAAAATTGTTTTTGCAGGGTATTGAACCAAGGAGACACACAAGTCTTTTATCAGTGCTAAACATCTCACCTGACTAGAATCAAAAGAAAAGTGATATTTATATGGTCTAGTAATGTCTAGGTCTAGCTTTTCCATTACAGACTTGGGCATAAGGTTATGAGATGCCCGATAGTCAAACATGGCATTGTGAAGGATTTTATCATGTATGTTTAAGCTCACATAGAAGGGAGGAATTCCTCCTTATAAATGTTTTCCATTTACTTCAGGGCCAAATATCAATTTTGGCTGGTCATTAAAAACATTAACTGAATCTTCGGTTCCAGTGATCTTCAGCGATCTATGGATCTGAGTTCAGTAAGCATCATGTTTAGCTAATTCAGATAAAGGGACAACAATTTTCAGTTTACCTATTTCAATTTCCAGATTAAAGGGTTTTTCTGTTTGGGTTTTTGGATTTTGAACATTAGCATTCTTTCTATTTTCTGTATTTTTTGTGTTTTTCTCCTTTTCAGGAGTGGGGTTATGATTTGCAGTTTCTTCTAAATCAACTTCTGGAGGTTCTTCCACAGTTCCCTTAGAAGGAAAGGGAATGGAGGACTGTTTGTTGTTTGACTGATTATCAGAGACATCTTCAATTATTGGGTTAGAAGGGTTATTGTTTGGTCTGGAAAGAATATGTACAAGTGTAGTGACTGTCTTACCTTTGATGGACTATTTTGGAGCCTTTTGTTTGTTTACTTCAGGAACATCAATTCTCCTACTCCTTAGGTTATACTGCTTATGCACTTCATGGATGGCTGTGTCATATCCTTCCCTAAAATCAAATGATTCTCTTGATTGAGTTTGAAATTGTTTAAGATTGTGGTCTTCTTGATCTTCTTGAGTTAAGAAAACTTCTCCTTCATTACTGAGTCCCATCAGATTTATTTGAGTATCTTCTATTGGATCTTCAGAGCTAGAAGCTTCTACATAATTTCCTTGGAAAGGGGGTCTAATGTTTTGGTCTGGACCAGTCTTCCCAGTGTTCTGGTTCTGATTTTTTCGGAAGTTAGGATTTCTCCCTGTGTTGGTAGGCTGACAATCCCAAGGAGCTTTTCTTTCAATTGTTTCTACTCTATCTCCTAGTCTATCCATCCCTTTAATTATAGCATCCAGTTTCTGTTCAAAAGGTGAGGCTTCTTCTTTTACTGGTATCCTCCTTTCACTTCTAACCTTGGATCTTTTAGACATCAGGTTGGCTTCAACACTGATAGCTATATTTTGCATATCTTCCAAAGTTCTAGGAGTTTGTTCCCTTAGCTGAAAAGCCATATCCGAATCAAATCCATATGGGAATTTGATTAAGGCCAAATCAGGTGGGGGTCTGAGATTTTGAGGGATGGAATTATAGACATTGTTAAATCTAGTGCAGTAATCCTGCACAGTTTCTTGTGTTCCTCTCTTTAGGTTTTCATACTCAGATAGAATCTGAAGAGGATCTTTCTTTTTATCCCATCGATTTAGGAATTCTCTATAGAGGGTTTCTAGGCTGTCTATACTGTTTGCTGCTAGAGCCTTAAACTAGGTTCTGACTTCCCCAGTTAGACTCTGAACAAATATTCTCATTCGTACATCATAAACATCTATCTCATAAATTTCAAAATAATCAGTTATCTTTTTGGTGTGTTGTTGGGCTGTATAGGTACCAGTACCATCAAATGGAGTAATCTTACTTTGGTAGTCTTGAGGCATGGCACTTAAGTTTGCTGGTAGAACCAGAGGGGTATACTTGTTTGCCATGGCTGTAGGTAATGATAAAACATTAGCTAGGGCTGGGATGGCAGTGGATGTTTAGGTTGTGGATGGAGGAGTAGAAGGGGCGGTCTGATGTGGGGTGGTTTGAGATTGAGATGTTTGAGGAAAAGTTGATGAGCTTGCAGAAGCAGTAGTGATTACAGAGGGATTGGGTGTTCCTTCAAAGGTAAGATCAGATTGTATTGAGTTCTGCAAATGTCTATCAATTGAGAAATTGACAGCTTGAAGCTGTAATTCTTCGATGAACAAAGGGTCTGGGATTAGGTCAATTAATTCAGAATCAGAAGATGTCCTAAACAAAGAGGTCTCAAAATGTTCATCAAATGGTTTGTCTTCAAGGTATATCCACCTAATAGAACAGGATGTTGATATGAAGGTGGGCCGAGAACTAGCAGTACTTTCTTGGCTTTCTTGTCGCCTAAGAATTTTGGGGATCAGATTGGGGTTCTCAAACACTTGTGGTGGATTGGGATCAGGATTAGTTCTAGTGTAACGAGTCATTTCTGAAGCCAAGTTTTTAGGTTTTGATTTTCTAAATTAATATCAACAAACAACTTCTGTGATTTCTTTAAGATACTTTAGATTTGAGATTTGAACTTTCTTAAAGATTTATTTGACTGAGGAATTGGTATCCCCAGTGGAGTCGCAACTATGTTATCACTAATATTTTCCTAGAAGTTGTAAGAAGAAGGAAAGGGGTCCGAGGTAACCAATAACCAACTTTTAAGTACAGAATCTAGCCAATCTGTACTCAGAGAGGGCTCTCTCTTTAAGATTTATCTTTGTTTTTTAAAATATTAGGCTAGTTATGATAGCTTTGGGATTTTGATTGTGTTTGGTAGTGGAATTTCAGGAGCAGATGGGTAGAACTGAGTATTTCAGGCCATTGGGCTAGTGGAGTCAACAGAAGATGGCTTAACTGGATTTGGATTTTCAACAAAGGATGGCTTCATAGGGAAAAATAGCTAAACAGGGAGCAAATGGTAACTTGAAAGGATGGGATGGACTTAAAAGAGAGGAAGGGCAATTAAGAATTCTTCAACATGTTTTAAGAGGGGAGAACTTGAATGATCACTAATAAAAAGCAATTAAGAATTTTTTATTAAATGACCAAAGTGATAGACTAAGAAGTAGGAGCAATTAAGAATTCCTTACCTATGATAGTTTATAAGAAAACATTTAGAATAAAAATGATTGAAGACAGATTGCACTTAAGCACTTTCTGAATTATACTTATTTGTTTTAATATTCAGGTATGAAACACAGTTGAAATATTAAACAAGAAACAATCACACATGAGATATAAAATACTTATTTGTCTAGTGTTTGACACATGAATCCTGTGAAAAGTCCTTTGTATTAATTCTTCATCCAACCAGCCATACAAGAGTTGATCAACAACAATTTATTCCAAAGTAATCAATTTTACAGAAATGTCTAAGAATCCACATTCAATACTCCGAATGAGGGAGTATTTATACAAAATTTTACAATAAAATATCTCATAACCAAGAGAGATATATTCTAGGATGATTAACTATATGTTACATGAAAGTAGAGAGATGGTTTCGAAGATAGAAGATAAAGTAAACTGATGGCTTGCTGTCCCTGTTTTTTATGAATGAGCTGGAGGCAGGCCCTATGATGAAGCATCTTACTGTCTTCCTCGTAAATCAGTGCTGGCGGTTCTGCTTTTCATCTTCATACTGATACTCTTTGACCTGTTCTGATACTCTTTACCTGCTTGATCCTTGTTTACCTCCTTTTACCACAATTGACTATGGTAACTAATGAAAATTTATTTTTTTACCAAAGATAAATCACAAAATTTCGGTCATATCTGTCCACCATTTTTCCTGTGGTATTATGGTCCTTTGAAGTTTCCTGAAGATTTCATCAGCCTCTATGTATTTAGCAAAATTAGGCTGAACTGGAAACAAATGCTTTAACTCATGTTCAACATAAAAAAGGTTCTCTAGACTGTCATAGAGAACTCTGCCTATAGGTAGTGCCTTTGGGCCAGATGCACTAGTTGATGAACTGGCCTGGTTATCTTCATATTGAGCCAATTTGTCAACATAGTCTATATATCTCATCAATTTATCATTGATTACTAAGGGACTGGGTAGCCCTTTATTCTGCAAAATGCCAAACTTTTCCATAAAATCATTGATCTCTTCTTGCATGTTCTGGCATCTTCTTTCCAAATTTTGCATCAGAGACTTTTTGGTCAATACCTTCTTGATTTCCAGACTAGTCCCTATTCTGTTTTCAATGCCCATCTCTTATAGTTGGTACTTATTTTTGCTATTTAAAAAGTTTATTAGCCTGGTGGCTTCCTGAGGCATCCTTTCTAATTCTTCCTTAGTTTTCTGGATTTCTTCAAGAGCTACCTTTCCCAAATCAATCTCTTCAAAAACTATTTGTACTGATGGCCAAACATCATTTATTGACTGAGTGATGTTGGTCTAAAGAATCTTCTTAATGTCTGCTAAGGGCTTGTCAAAGGTGAGGTCTTTCTCTAATGATTTCACCTACTGAGCTAACCTTTTATTCTCCCTCACTTTTTCAGCAAAATTAATTTTGGAAAGATCATATTTCTGTTCTAAGATAACAAATTTTTCTTTTATCTTTTGCAAATCCGAGACTTGGAGCTTCATCTCCTCCATTGATTTGATCAATTCCTCCATGCTTAAACCTGCAGTTCCTGTAGTTGTACATGTGATTAGTTCAGCTGTGACTAAAGGGACATTGGGTGCCAGAGCTATTGCCAGTGTTGAAGGGACTGCAGTGGAGACCACTGGTATCACATTCGGAGGCTGAGAGGTCGAATCTCCCTGATTGTCCTTCAATGATTTTTCTAACTCTTGTTCAGTCTCTTTCAACTGTTCATTTGGCTTGAGGACTAAGTCCATGGATGGTCTTCTAAAATCTGCTCTGCTGCTTTCCATGCTTCCCTGGTATTCCAGAGGAAAGGGCCTAATTAATCCTTGATCCTTAGTTGTGCTTTCTTCTTTGCCTTAGTAAAATGAATCAAGTCTGAGTTTATTATCTGTCTATAGTATTCCAATGCAAACAGCCTCATTGGAACATATTTTGGTAGCTTAAAAGGGGAAAGCTCACACCCATATATCCTGATTTCCGTGTAATTCTGGTATAAATACCAGTGACCCACTCTGTACTGTTTGGAGAGCTGAAGGACCCTCTTAATGTCATCACTGATTCTAGGAGGTGAAATTCCTGTCAGCAAGGTGGTAGCTGGATGAACAAACTGATCAATAAACTCATTATATGAGTAAGGGCAAGAAAATGATCTATGGAAGATGGAAGTCCAAAATATGACAAACCTTGGACTACCCTTGGTATCAAGTTTCTTGACTGAGAATGAGAATATGTCAGACTGATAGTAGAGTATGAGGTGATATATGAAGGTGGTATACTTAAAAACTCTTTCATTCTCCAGTCTCATGAACTGGTCCTGAATTTTGTCAGCAATAAATGAGGCATAATCATACTTGATAGCAGGGGGCTGTCCAGGGGTAAAAATAGACATCAATACTAGGGTCAACTCATCTACAAACCCACTAGTGTTGAATCCCATGATTGCATATATCATATCTACTATGATTTTACCCATGTATGTGAAGAAAACTGACCCATAAGGAGGGGGATCTGTAGTCTTATATTCCTTTAGTATGAAAGTTTGGCAGAGGCGATCAAGTTCAAATTGGGACATTTTGGTTGCTTTCTCAAGTAAATTCCCAATGGAAATGGGAGTGAGGGCTTGACCTGGGTGAAATTGGAGCATCTCATTGATTGATTCAACGATTATTGTGAAGAGGACTATTTGGTTGGGAGACATGACTGCTTTGCGGATGGGGTCATAATTTGCATGGCACTGATGGATTATGTCTGGAAAAACATGCACAAAGGGGAGGAAGTACATTGAGAGGTTGGATTCCCACAATCCTGTGACATCATAGCCATTTAAGTGGTTATCTCTACATTGGCAAAATACTTTGAGGTGGTCTTTATCAGTGGTTAAGTGTTTTATTTGGAAGTCTTTATCTGCCAGAGGTAGATAGTCTAAATCTCGATGAGGAGCGTTAATGGGTGCAACATTTAGAGATACTAGGGTTTCCATTTCTGGTTCTTGTGGATTCAGAAAGGAAATTGAGGTTTTCTTTGTAAAATGGGAAAAATAGAGGGTCTAGGGGACTTGAATGATGAAAATAATAACAAAATTCTAGCGAATTTGGGCCTTTTCGTTAATTTGCAATGGAAAATAAGTATTTTCAGGGTTTCTTGTCGAGAATTCGATAAGTACTTGCACTTGGGGGACGAGCAATGGAATGCAGGTACTGGGTGTGGCTGGAGGGCTCTGGGCAGTGTCGGCTGCAAAGTTTGGAGTAGGTTGGCAGCTGAAAGCTCAAGCTAGTTGACCTCGACGTTTGTTTGCATGGGCGTACAGGTTCACAGAATAAAACAACGAAAATGACTTGTTTTGTTTTATGTACAAAGTCGAGGCTTGACAGGTTTTGGGATTTGGACAGGTGACGACAGCAGGGAACGACATGATGTTTTGTCATTTTGTTTGGAGGTGGTAAGTGGTTTAGGTCGCACCACTTATGGGGAAGGGTCGTATTTAGCTTCGAGCCAACAATTCCATAGAACAGATGACGCATGGCGGGGGTACTGTGCACAAAACCACTTTGTGATTGCATGCTAACGTGCGGTTGCAAAGGGTCGTGCGATATGCACAACAGTCATCAAATCTCAGAGGTGTGATCAGATGGCTATCAGGGATGCGAAACAACAGGGGTTTAATGGAGGCAGGCTCGATATAATTAAGGATTATATAATCATATAGGGAGTAGCAGGATTGACTGGGGAGGATTTTAATTAACCATGAGGGTTAATTAATCCCTTTTTAATGTGGCGGGGGGTCAGGGATGTTAATTAGTTACTGATTAACTAATTAATCCCTATTTAATGCGTATTATGGTTATATTTAACCAGAGTGGCGGGATATATAGTTTTTTGGGATTTTTTTACATATTTTAAATAATACGGGATTGGGTAAACTTTATAGGGGGTTTATATATTAATACAAGTTAGTAGTTAATATGATATCAAAATGAAAAACGCTAAGTATAAAACATTTGAGGTGTGTATTTAAACTTAGGCTGAAGTGAAAAGAGGGGTTTTGTGGAAATATTTTTAATTTTCTTAAGTAAAATAGGATTTTACCTAGGAAAAACTTATGAAGAGGGATGAATGATTTATGAAGAGACATGATTATTGATGAATGGGTTTGAGTACTTAGGCTTTATAAATTATTGGGCCGATGGTCCAGTCCCTCCAGAAGTCAGAGAAATGCTCTGAGCCCCTATAATTTGATAGATACCTTGGTACTTAGGGGAAATTAGTGAAAATTTAGGGGAAATGAATATGGGAGTTAATTATTTTGACTTTGCTTGCTTGATATGTCTTTCATGTGCTACATGCCATTTACCTTGTGATGAAAGTAAAAGATTTACATATTTAAACTTATCATTCACCACATATTATTCTGCAACCATCATCTACTTAACCTAGCATTTTTACTTCTTTATTAGGGTGCACTTAGATTGGCAAATCCTTATCAAACTTTCTTTTCTTTTACATGGTAATGCCTATCTAAGTCTACACTTATTACATCTAAGGGCTCAGAGTAAATTGTTGAGCTCCTTTTTTCACTCTACCTATCTACTTATCTACCAAGATTAAACTGTTTGGTTAGACCTTTATTCTCTATTTCTACAACATGAAATTGAAATATGAACTAGCCAAGCTTAAACTGTTTGACTATTCATGAATTGTGGCATAGGTGAAAAACTACACACAATTGTTTATTCTATAAAAGTAAAAAAGTAGTGGCATTTAGACTTGCACACTTTTCTGGTTTTTTTTTGTTGGGGTTCATTTTCTTTCATTTCTTTACCATATTTTATTTCTTTTCACCCTTTGATTTTTCTTTTAGGGTATACCCTCTTTACATTTTTTAAATTTATTTATTTATTTTCGCAAATATGAAAATTCTTTGCAACAAGTAAAGGTATGAACATATTTCAAAGCTAAACCAAGTCAATCATGATATATGACACCTATTAGTATAGGGGCACAACACCCTCGATGAGAGGTTAATGTCCTTGTCTGTCGCCTCTACGCACTTCCCTTTCTTGACTTTGTTAGATCTAGGAGCCGTCTGGTAGTCTCGGAAGGGTCCCTTGATGCCTTGGTGAGCCACCTGAGAGGAGGGAGGGGTTTTCTTAGGGTTTGGGACAGGTGAACTGAAGCAACCCGAGGGAATGGGTAAATAATGCAGAGGGAAGTTAGGGTTAGGGTTTGTGCTGCTAGTCGGAGTGGAAAAGTGGGGAGTTGATACCCCAGGCTGAGTGATGCTGAAAGAGAAGGGAGTGCCGAGAGGTGCTGTAGGGAGAGGGAGATCAGGAAGTGGGGAGTCGAAAGAGGGTGATGGTGGTATGCATGCCGCGATGAGGTTGAGGGTTTCTAGGGAGAGCGAAGGGCAATCCAATCCGAAGAGGCATCCAGTGTAGCTGAGGGAGGTAGGTGGGGCACAGATGGCCCAGGCCGGTCCAAGGCTGGATTCTGTGCAGACAAGGGAGGAGCGATGAGCCAAAAGAGCCAGATCCTAACACGATGCGAGGGCGTGACCAAATCTCCTTTTAGGGATTTGGGTCAGCTGAATAGTCGACGACATCTTGGTCCATTTTAGTAGTCTTGAAGGAAGTTAAGGAACGGTAACGATAACGCGAAAAGGTAGGGGTCAGACTGCACATCGTAATGAAGGGTAAGCCTACAAGAAGGAGACGGGTAGGTGCAATAACAGTTGCAGTGAGCACCTGAGATATTACCCTAGACCCCGAGGCACTGCATCATGAAGGATTAGAGCATCGTTCCATTCTCAAAGAGGAAGAGCATATATATATAAATTATATATATAATTCAATTGCACATTAATACTATTTTTTGTGTGTTGCTTATATATTATTATTTTTATTTAATGGTTTATTGTTAGAAACATTTTATTGTTTTCATTATTGGTTTTTGTAAATCATGATGCATTGCTTGATATTCAATGAACAGAGGTTATCGAAGAAAAAATGTAATTTATTTAAGCAATAAAAATATAGAATCATAGAGACAAATCATTAGTATAAATTATTGTATCTATGTATTTTATGTAAATAGATCTTGCACTAGTTTATTGCTTTCATAATATTTATAGTGGCCCTTTGAAATATATATTTTTAGGATTCAATGAAGTGATTGCTATATTAACTAAGAAATAAATGATTTTGCATGTGATTTTTATTTTATAAATATGGGATGCTAATGATTATGATGTTGTAGACATCTATGCAAGTTTGAATTTTCTTTAAATTTTTAAGTGCTAGATACTTTTATCTAGACAAGGCAATATCCAAAACTTGCAGATTTTCCAGAAACTTTAAATGAACTTTATTCTTGTCCATTAATCTGGGGTTACATTACATTATTTATGTCTAGGTGGTAAGCTAGATTTTTTTTTTTTTGAATTGTGGAATAATATTAATGTTTTTATATAGCAATTATGTGCATTCTTTTTTGAAAACAAGTGAAAAGCAATAAAATACGAATGTGAACTAGAAGGCATTAAAAAACCTTACAACCTTTGTTATTTGCAATTGTGGTAATTAATAACATTTAATGTCTAAACACTTAAGGACAATTATCATATTTTTCAAATATTTTTTTAGATACTTAGATTTGAATTTTTGGTCAATTGGCATTTGGTATGATTTGAAGTACAATGTCTAATCTGTTTACATTTGAACATCTTCAACTAATGGAATTAGTTTTTAGAGCACTTTTTCCTCATATTATTTATTGTACTTGATACTAAAAATCCTTTAAAGAGTGATATAATTTAGATTGCTAAGTCATTATTTGACTTGATGATATACTAGGTTCCGGTGATGTCTACTGGTTTGGGTGGAATCTTTTTAAAAATCATGTTGTACAATTGTGAATAATTTCGAGTTATGGAATGTGTAGCTGTGCAACTATCAAAATTGTTGCAACATCTTATAGAAAAGGAGGAGACCAATAATTAGAAATTGGATTATGCAAATAAAACATAGAAGAAAAATAATGAGAATTTTAAATGCAATTTATGTGGCAAGAGGATTAGTTGCAGTTTAAATTGGTGCAAATATTGGTGATGTTGCATGCAATATCTTTTTACAAATCCAGAGAGCAATGAATAATTGTCAAAAGCCAACATGCAACATTTTTTTTTTTGTGATTTAAATGGTAGATTTGTTGATTCACTAGGTGTCACGTGAGAAAGAATTTTCAGGAATTATAATGCTAAAATTAGTGAATATTGCATGCACCTCTAAATCTCATAGTCATTTCTTCTGTTTATCTTAAAATCTTTATTCCAAGATAAGCGACTACATAAGCTTAAATTATTGTATTTTCTAGCCAATTTTGGTGCAATATATTTTGCTCAAATTGACACATTTACTAAAGTACATATGCAATTTAATGTAACTATAGTACTATGATTACATTTGAGTAATGATTTTTATTTGCAACTTATGTAGTCATGTGTGACTACAATGTTATTCGCTATTTATGGCATAGTAGATAATGCTTTCAATGACTAGTAAACAGTATGATACAAAGTCCCATTGCCCACATTCATATGCAATTTAATGGAGTTATAGTACTATGATTACAATTGAGTGATTATTTTTTATTTGCAATTTCTTTAGTCATGTTTGACTCGAATGTTATTTGTTATTTATGGCATAGTAGATAATGATTTCAATGGCTAGCAAACAATATGATATAAAGCCACATTTGCCACCTTTGGTCATTGTTATTTGCACAAAATAAATTATACACACACACACACACACACATATATTTGCTCTAGTAGCATTGAATACAATGTTACTTTGTCTTTGTACTCAAGCCCTATGTACATTGCATAAATTGATGGCTACGTTGCTATAATTACTACTGTACCTTGCATAAATTGATGGGTACAATGGTATAAATACTATTGTACCTTGCTAAATTGATCACTACAATGTTATAAATGTTATTATTAATAATGCAAATAATCCTAATTTTGAAGGTACTATGGTTCTAATGTACTCTCACTCTAAGTACATTAATCTCTTGATGACCAAGTTTTAAAAAACAAATACTACATTATGCTAGGCATCTAAATACTTTACATTTATTTGATAGCATAATGTCTTTATAATCAGTGGTAGGTTAGTAACTTAGACATGGTGCAATTGATAGCTTTATGGTAATAATCATTTGAATATGTTTATTATTTCAATAAACTTTTGAATATGATTATTGTTTCAAGTAGTTATATGCTTGTTATTTTAAATTAAAGTTGTTTATTATAAAACGCTATATTGCAATTGTTTTTTGAAACTAATGTTTGGATTCTATTTGATTTATACATTTTGAAAAGAATTTACAAAAATTGTTAGTTGATTTATACATTTTGAAAATAATTTATAATAATTTTCAAAGTTCTTTTTTAATGAAATTTTGCAAATTAAATATTGTGTTTTGAAATTTGCTAGAATGATAATATCACTTTTATTGGTATTATTTTAAATTATATAAATCTCTTTAATCTTAAATTATATTTCGATTGCAAAGAATGCAATATTCAATGTTCCTTATGCCCATTTTGTCTACTCCTTTGTCACAATGTTAGGTACTCATTTTCAGAGTATTCTCAAACAAAAACTAGGAAAAAAATAGTCACAGAGACAATGTAGGCTACATAATATATCAGAAATCTAAAAATGTTCTAATATGATACCTGGAAATTGAACATTCAATGCAACTCATGTTCTTAATTCTATAAATCATTGTCATATTGTCTCAATATACTTCATGGAAATGAAAAGTACTTTTGCGTTGAAAGGATCAAAATTGCAAGAAATTGATCACAAGTTATCTAGATTCAATTTACATATATTAGAGAATTTCTTCTATTATCTCGGTGACTATTTATTTGACTCATTCGATGTTCTTCTTCACTTTCGTTATACTTCAACTGAGATACGAAATGGAATTATAAACCACATTCGACATTGCTTATCTCATGGACATGACGCTGTTTAGAATTCATTGCATACAAAATTGACTCATGAATATCTTTAGGATCCTCATCATGTTAATGATCTTGAAATGTACTTGGAAGGATTGTCTACACCTTCTTCTATTTGTGCTTCATCGACAATTAGATTATGGGGGGATGCATTTTGTATCAAATGGTTCTCCAAAAGGTTGGTAGTCCCAGTCAATGTTTGGCTATTTACAAATGGACAAGCATATCTACGGTTCAATTCAGACATTTATGGATATCAATATAATATTTGTTGCATAACCAAAATCCTACATGTGGAAATTTTGAACCACTCTTGCTACATAACACAGTGGATATTGTAGCTTCAATAGATAAAGGGATTGGCTCCACTATTTGTCCATACCAATTCTCACTTGGACACTTTGACATATTGTCAATTGAGAAAATCTTATTTTAACAAGGCTTCTTGATCTATCAACAAAATTTCAAAGACTTCCATGACTCTTTGTTTGAGTCTATTTGCATACTTGCACCATGGTTTGATATGTCTAATATGAGAAAAACAATTGCGCAAATGTTTTTCAATTGTTTCATTTGCAATGACAATATAGCTACCAATTGCTTAAAACAACATCTGAATGCTAGAAACATTGAACAAGAGAAATGTATCAATGATTGACAGCTTATATTATAAATTTATCAATGCCATATGCATATGGACATATAAAGGGAAAATGTTTTGCAATACAATGGATATGTGAACTACTTGATGTTAACATATATATATGGAATATAGAAACAAAATATATTTCCTTGAGATTCTATTAATCAAAGACTTGCTCCAAAGTCTTGTACTTTATGCATGTACCAATATCTACATCGCATGCACATTTCCACGCACTTCTAGAAATTTAGAATCTTGAAAATATTATTCACAATGACTAGACACCACAAGTGCTCCAAAGAATCTTAGAAAGTGAAAACTGCAAGTCAATTTCAAGTGTACCTTGTAGATATCTTGTTAGCAAAGAATCTAGTTTTGCTAGATCTTGTACTCAACCAAAGCATTTGTTAATTGAGAATACAATATAAAAAAAAAGAAAGTTGAGGTATTAAAGGATTTCACATCGTCAAATGAGGACAATAATAATTTTTCAATGGAGACACAAAATAAAAAAGAAGTCTCTAACTCTTTTTCCAATGGATATAGTAAGCGCTATACTCACTTACATCAGTTGAAATATGCAATACAAGAACAAGGTGCTCTAACACAAGAAGCACAAAAGCAACATGTAAAGTCAAATAAAGAAATTGAGGCATATGTGCAATCAATCCAAGGTACGTCTACATATGCATGTTGCATTTGTGATAGATTGTCCTTTGGAAATGACATGCAATTTATTAACAAACACATTTTATCTACTATTTTCTATCTGATGCTTGCATCAAACTTCAAGGCCATTAAACTCAATGAACAAATATGAAAATCTTGTAATAATGCAATACTCAACGAAAAATTTCCTACGTTTTCATCGCCTCTTAATATTTGACGAAACGAAAAATTGATCTCCGTTGCACAATTGACCAGGGATAATTTTAAGGATGGAAATTTATCTTAAAGATTAGAAACCTTGGCGAATCTTACTAATCCATAATATGCAAACTATAAAATGCTTGGGGATATTTTAGTAAAAATATTCAAACTTCGAATGATTTTATATACTTTATATAAAATTTTGGCAATTTTTAAGCTAAAATATATATTTTTTTTAAATAAAATTTGGGCGAATCATTTTTAGGAAAATATGGGAATTGACGAATCTTTTTTTTGGAAAAATCATGGATAATTAGCCCATCTGCGAATATTAGCCCCTAAAATTTTCCTTGTAATTGACATACTTGGAAGAGAGATTAGTGGCACCAAGAAGAGATTTTGCAAAAATAAGACAACTTGGTTACAAAATATCACAAATTGGATTAATAAGAACAATCACAAATGTTCCTTCCAGTCTATATAGAATTCAAACAACATTACCTAAAGATATTGATCACAATATGACGATGGCAATTATTCTAGAAAGAAAATTGGAGTACAAGAATGCTTATTTGTTTGGAAATATTTGGCCGAGAAAAGTGGTGTTTGCTTTACATGACTTGTGCAACACATCTCTATACAAGAGAGAATAAATAGTAATTGACTATGAATGGAAAATGCATTTTTATCAAAGTAGGAAAAATCATCAGAACGATAGTCCAAAAATGAAGGAACTAGACTCACGAGATGTAAATAATGATATATAGATAGAAACTGAAACACTTGTACATAGTTATTCAGAGGCCCACCTTATACATGATCCTGATACAAGAATAATAAGAGTTTCACCTTCTAAAGGGTTTCATCCCATAGGAATTTTTTAAGACAAATTCTCTGAGGAACTGAACTTCCTAACACTATTCTTTTGATCAAGTCACCCTACTGATGTTATCAATCGTTTTGCGTATCAAAAAATTGCACAATGGGAACTATTGCACCTGCTTGGTGACTTTTCAACACATATTACAAACATATTTTTTAAATAAATTCATATTTTGATAAACCAAGTTTCTAACTTGGTTTGGATTTCTATTCGCAAAGGAGAACTGAAAGGACAAAAACTAGTTGCTAAAGATGTCAAAAATAAAAGCAATCTTCAAAAATTATTAAAATCACCAATTACATATCAATGTTTAAGAAGCATTCACACATATCCTGACTATTTTTAACATTTATGAAAATATATATTTGCAATGACACAACAACTTGGCACACTTATTTTCTTTGTCACATTCACCAGTGTTGAGCATCTTTGGGAACCATCAATAAATGCACTAAAAATACAAAGCATTGACTCCATAACAAATCAAACAAACAACTTTGATGATGAATGCATTGACACATTGATCAAACGTCAACTGGTCATCTGTAGTCGATATTATAGGCATAGAATCTCATCATTGCGTTCCTTGATAACAAAAAACAATGAATGATTTGGTCAAGTGCACGATTATCCTTTTATTATAGAATTACAAAGTTGAGGAACATAGCATGACCATGGATTACTTTGGATTCAAGATGCATCAATATATAAACAATCCCATGATATCGATGTCATATTTTCATTGATCAATATTTGACTTGTGATTCAACAATTTTGTCGAATCAAATGATTCAATTTCAAACTCATCATTGTGACACAAGAACTTGCACAAAAAATAAAAATTCTACTTATAAATTTGGTTTCCCTATCCCACCAATTGATGAAACTTTTATCTTACATCCTTTGTGCAGTGAAAACAATGATATCCAAACAATGCAAAATAAACTTTCTTTTCTTCTACATGATAAATCCCATTAAACATAACATTTGACATGTTTTTAGCTGACCTTGGAATTACAAAACAAGAATACATCATGCTCTTACGATGTTGTATTACTCGTCCAATTGTACTACTCAAAAGAAGTCCTTGTGATGTGTGGATAAATGCATTTGCAAAAAAATTCCCTTGATTGTGGCAAGCAAACACATATGCTCAATTTATTTTAGATGCCTATGCTGCAACAACATATTGCAGTGCTTATATGACAAAAATGGATCGTCCCATGACAATTGCATTAAAAAAAATTCGAGAAAATTGCATATCTCTTGGAGACAACAAAATTGAAACTACTCACAAACTTAGAAACACATTGCTAAATATGCAACAAATGTCTAGTCGACAAGCAATCCACATTGCTTTGTCATTTCCTTTGTATTCAGCTTCTAGAAAAACAATTCTCATTAACACTACTTTAGCTGAAAACCAAACATATGTTCTAAAAAGACCTATTTTGTTAGAACAAGAACCCGATAATTCTGAAGATATTGTTTGCATGACAACTATTGATAAATATGTTGCATGACCCGTTGTCCATGAATACCTTTGCTTGGCTGAATATGTTCCCTCTTGTTCAATCACGAAAACAACATAGAAAAAAGAAAGAAAACATCCATGTCTCATAAGATTCATTCGATACAATGAACACATGGACCCATAAAACCATTATAGAGAAAAAAATGATGCTTTACATCCCATACAAATATTTTGAATACACATTAAAGAAAAATGAAGGGACATGGGCTAAAGCATAATTTTCGCATAAACACATTGTTGATGTCAATGAAAATCATTTTTCTTGTTTAATCACATCATGGGGTGATATTTAAAATGCTTCTACTACAATTGCATCACAAAGCGACGAAATATTTATGCTTCACTTGCCATTAGAAATTGATAATAGGGCTTTTTCTAATGAAAAATATGACATTCAACAAGACTTGCAGGTGAAAATGCAGTTCAAAACACTCAAACTAAATATGCAAAAAACAATGAATTCATTAAGAATCTCTTTATGTTGGACACATTGACATACCATGAAATTATGAGATAATTAAATTAAGAACAACAATCAATAATCAAACAAATAGTTCCATGGAAAAAAATAATCCCGGTAAGCACTTCTATTTGTTCATCACTAGAGGTGCAGGTATAGGAAAACTTTCACTGTACAAGAACTTTACCATGCACTAGTACGTCTTTATAACAAAGACTTACAAAGTGACCCCTTGAAAAAAAAAGGGTTTAATACATTCATTTACTAGCAAAGATGCATATATTTCACATGGTATCACTATCCATTCAACTTTGCATTTGCCACTTTCACCATGTCACATGGTGCCATTGACTACTAACACACTTGATGTATTGAGAAAAGAATATGAACAAATTAAATTTCTATTGATAGATGAAGCTTCATTAATTAGCTCTCGATTTCTATATAACATTGACAAGCGATTTTGCAAAATTATGCATACTCCAACTTCCTCATTTGGGAACCTTGACATAATATTTTGTGGTGACCTATGTCAAGCACAACTTGTACGTGATCGATGGTGTAACACCCTCTTCCTACATTTACCCAAGTAACCGGCTAACCAGGGTAAAAATGTGACGGGAAGTTACTATGGTATGATTTGACTCCCTATGTGTTAGTTAAGGAAGTGGAACCAATGAAACACATCACACAAACCTTCCCATCAATAACAAAACTCACAGGAGCCATCCCAACCACTCAGGTAACCAACCCCGAGACCAACTGAAGTTTTAATGCATCAAGACCCTGGATACTCTCTTGGTATGGACCACATGGGCTTCACTCAATAAACCTCTTACATATCATTTGTATTCGTGGCATACTAAACAATACCCTTAATTTGACTACATATTGAAAAATACCTATAAAAATGATATTATTTAACCCCTTATCAGTACCAACCCAATACTCCTTTAGAATCTAAAAAACCCTCTCTTTCACTAGATATTGTAGGTATCCATTTTTTCATTAACATTTTTTATACCTCTTTATATTTTCTCAATAAATTTAAGCTTCATTTTTTATATTTTCCAATATAAAAATCCTTTACCCCATAATATATGTTGAATATATTATGTCATTTATTCCTAAATATATATCCCCCAATGTGAACCCACATGGTATGGTATTGTTCCCCCAGTAAATCCACCATGGTATGGACTAGGGTGCGTCTAGGAAGCTCCAGATGCTCCCACAATAAGGGAAAGGGAGTTCCAGGGACATTTTTTCCCATTTCTCTGCCTGCGACTCTAAGATTTGTGCAACTTTTTCAGGCTTAGGGCCCAGGTCACTTCCCAAAACTTAATGACACCTTCAAAAATGAAATTTCACAGTGGAACAAAGATACATTTGCAAAAATGTCAACAAGGATTAGATTGGACCCCTACTAGCCATGACATGAATTTCGTCAAACATGTCACAAACATGAAAGCTCTAGGTATTAACAACAAAACTAAGCATAAGGGTCTCATACTTATCTGAGAACCACTAAGAAGCATTGATGCCTCAACACATTAGCTGCAATTTCATCTATTAGGCCATAGATACATTATTAATTCATTTACAAGTAAAAACATGATGCTAGCCATACATAGCCGCTGTCATAATACATGTTCATAACCAACATAATAACAACATAAATGCCAAGGAAATAACAACCATATAATCCACATAGAAACCAGTATAATGCTCATGAATTAACAATGAGAAATAACCTCATATTGATGATGCAAAGGCCAACCAGGTTTGGGACTTCCACGAACCACTCGACTGTAGACTAGGCTGAACCAAATATTTCTTTAAGCCAGTCACCCTTGTGCCATATTCCAAGCATGAATGTGGGATATCATGAAGCAAATACATAAAAACCGAACCAAGGCTTCTAGACGCCAAACAACCTCAACCCTTAACCAATGATTCCACCTCATGGTCAGACATCACTAACCATCACTAGATCGGTCTCGACCCAACCTCTCTAGGGCTCAGAGCATTTGTTCCAACTCAGCTTTAATGACTAGTAAATCAACCCACAATTGTCGTTGGACTTTCATAGTGTTTTTCAGGACTAGTAACTCAACCCACAGGTATCACTAAGATTCCAAAGCCTTTGTCCAACCAAGACTTCCACGACTAGTAACTCAACCCACCTAGGGCTTCCAGAGCATTTTTCAAACCAAGGCTTCCAGGACTAGTAACTCAACCCAAGATGTTACAAGGATTCTAGAGCATTTGTCCAACCAAGGCTTCCAGGATTAGTAACTCAACCCAAGATGTTACAGGGGTTCTAGAGCATTTTTCCATCCAAGGCTTCTAGGAACTAATAACTCAACCCATAACCAAAGGCACAAGAAAACCAACCAGAAAACAAAAGTAAAACTCACAATACCATGGTTATCTAGGAAATGGAAAGGCTAGGCAAATCCACTGTCAATCCAAACAATCCTCCATGCCAATGACATATCATAACCATGAAACCACACGCATATTCCATGCATGCCAAAAATAGTGAGGAAAACATACATGCAATTTAGTACTTCCAAGGAAAATCCATTGTAGCTGCTGATCCCAATGTCCTATTGCACTTTCCTACTCTTCCTTTTCCTTCTTGCTCCAACCATCCAACTATGACACACTCTCTAAGAGTGCTCCAAGAAAAATCCAAATGTCCAAGAGTATGAGAGAGAGAGAGGATAGAACTAGAGCTCCAAAACTGAACTGACAAAAGGCTACCATGATCAAACCTGAACAAAAGCTTGCCAATTGAACCTCGTAAGCCTTTTTATCAATTAGGCCTCTATTTTCTTCATTTTTCATTATTTTCCTCCATTTTTCTCCTCAGATCCAGCGTGTGACCTTTCACCTTCCTTTTCTCCTAATTTCCATTATTTTCGTAAATATATGTGCCAAAAATGCCTCATGCCTTTCCAAAGCCTTTGCCATTGCTTTTGCCAAATTCCTTTAGCCATAATAATAGAAATGAACACCCACTAGGATGTTTTTCCCACCATTCAACTTGGAATACGTGTCCCATGACCTTGGTCTTATATTTTTTACATGGATTTTTAGTGAGGGCTGTTACCGAACCCTCCCCCTTAGGGAAACCCCATCCTCGGTGTTGAATGACACCTATAACCAAAAATACTGCTGAAAACAAAACATACTACCCATTGAGATTTATAACATAGCTCATTGCAATTTTTACAATGACCATATGATAAAACATGACAAATAGACCGTTTACTGGAGCTTTATAACATAGCTCATTACAGTATTTACAATAATGATCACATATACATACATACACATTTTCTTCACCCAACAAATAATCATACTGTTTATGGAGCTTTATAAATTAGATTGATACAATATGTACAATAATATACACATATACACATTTGATCAACAAATAAATAAAACGATACGATGCCTGTATCAATCAACAAGGGAATTGAGAGGCTCACACCTCCACTCTCAAAAGTAGTACCATGATTCACCTCCTTCCAAAGAAGTCCAGAATCCACTATCAAAGTCAAAGTTACATCCAATGTCCAATGCTACAATCCTATGCCACTTGTCCTCTTAGTGAACAATTAGCAACTCATTGTTCCAAGTCTCACTCCCAATGTGCATCTGATTCCATTTGGAAATGCTAATTACCAAAACAAATCCATCCTCGACCTTCCCTTATCTGCTACATAGTCCCTCGGGCAATCTGGTCACCCCCTTCTGTGCAGTCACACACCTTCCAAGTTCCGCTGACACCTCCATCCGTGGCAGTCCATCCCTTGACAAGGTTTCCTCGCATCAGAAGGTCCATAAACCCAGGCATATCCCTACCTCAAACCATCATAGAGGTCATAACATGCTCATGGAAATAAATGGACACTATTGGGTAGAAATGTCCCACAATGGCCCTGCTCTTGAATGCTTTATCAACATACTGTTGCCTGTTCTAATTTCTTTTGTTGCTATTGCTAATGCTTGTTGTCAGTTTTGACCATCAAACCAGGCATTTCATGCTTTCCTATACCAAGCACATAATTTCCATTACATTCAAAATAAATTGAAATAACTTCAAATCATACCTCATTGATGGCCCATCAACAAGGTACACTTTCAATTATGTTCGCTTCTTGTCACAAGTCAAACTAGCATCTTTTACCAAATCATAATGTATAAACATATCATATCAGGTTAGCTCAAAACACAACCATCATATATCAAAATCATAAATCACATGTAACCATCATAAACTAGAATCATAGATCACATGTAATCATCATAGACAAAAATCATAAATCACATGCATAATAAAACTGAAATAAAATACTGATACTTATCCTTTAATCAATCCTTAGCTTCTACCTTTGTCCTTATTCTATACATACACCAGATCGGTTGCCACAACCGACAAACATCCAGTTCATTCTCTTCAACCATGTACACATACACATAGTGTACATCCCACACATACATCCACACATGACATACAACAACATGCAATGCATGCACTTACACCTGCCATACAATTCATACACCTACATCCAATGCACAACATAACACAAACATACTGTAACACCATCCTCCAACATCTACACAACCAACTGGCCAGTTGGGGTAAACATGCAACAAGAGGCCACTATGATATGACTCAATCTCCTAAGTCACCTTAAGGAAGTGGAACCAACAAAAACACACCATACATACTTCCAACATCATCAACAAAACCCTAGAGGATAAGTCAACCACTCAGACAGCCTGTCCTTGGGTCCCACTATTGTTTTAGGTCTCTTGGGCCATAGTAACTCTCATGCTATGGGAAAGGGAGCGATCAACAACCTAAATTCGCTCTCATGGGCTTACCTGCCAATGATTGTGGACGAAAATTGTTAGTGCTATGCCAACAAATCTGGGATTTGAGCCACTTTTTCAGGCCCAGAGCCCAGGTCACTGCCTAGAACTAAACCATCTCTTCAGATCGGTAAATTAACATGGAATGAAAGTACTAAAGAAAATACTTGTTCAATACCTTGACTAGATCCCTACTAGCCATGACAGGCATTTCGTCAAACATGTCATCGACATGTAATCTACAGGTGTAAACAATAGAATTAAGTGATGGGATCTCATACTTATCTGAGAATCACCATGAACCATTGTTCCCTCGTTCCATTTGATACATTATAATCTATTAGGCTATAGGCACATTATCCATTCACGTACAAGTAAAAACACACTGAGTGCCATACATAGTTGCTGTCATAAAATGTGCATATAACCAACATAATGGGAACATAAATACAATAAACATATCAACCATCAAATCCATAAATACATCAATACATTTACACATGAAAATCAAGGGAATGGATTTCTCATTAATGAATGCAATGAACCAACCAGAGATGGGACTACCATGTTCCACATGACCGTAGAATAGCTAAGCCAAATCTCTCTTCAACCATTCACCCCTGTGCCATATTCCAAGAATGAGTGTGAGATCTCATATAACACATCAGTCACAACTCATCCAGGGCTTCCAGAGGCCATCCACCTCAACCCATCACAGAGTGGTTCCACCTCACGGTCAGACATCACCAAAACCATCACTAAATCGGTCTCCATCCTAGTCATCTAGGGCTCTAGAGATTTTGTTCCAACCAAGGTTCGAGGACTAGTAACTCAACCCATAACTGCCACTGGGCTCCAGAGTGTTTGTCTAACCAAGGCTCTAGGACTAGTAACTTAACCCATGAAAGGCTCCAAAGTGTTTATCTAACCAAGGCTGTAGGACTAGTAACTCAACCCAAGCTATTATAAGGCTCCAGAGCGTTTGTCCAACCAAGGCTCCAAGAACTAATAACTCAACCCAAGCTAAGGAAACATGAGAACCAACAAAAATAAAACATTGAAACTAAACCCACAATCACCATGGCTATCTAGGAAATGGAAAGACTAGGCAATCCACTATCAATCCAGGAAATCCTCAATGCTAATGATAGATCATGACCAAGAATCCACATGCATATGCCATGCATGTCCAAACTAGTGAAGAAATCATACATGCAACTCGGTACTAAATATGATGTAGTTGCTGATGCTAATGCCTTCTTGCGCCTTCCCGCTCTTCCTTTGCCTTCTTGCTCCAAGAAAACAATTATGCCACACCCTCCAAGAGTGCTGTAAGAAAAATCTAAGTATCCAAGAGTATGAGAGAGAGAGAATAATGAGAGAGAGATCCAACATTGAACTGACAAAAGGTTACCGATTGATCCTCATAAGCATTTTTATGAATGAGGCCTCTATTTTCTTCATTTTCCATTATTTTCCTTCATTTTCCTCCTCACATGCAACCTGTGACCTTTCACCTCTTTTTTCTCCTAATTTCCATTATTTTCATAAATAAAAGTGCCAAAATGCATTTTAATTCCTTAACCATTGCCTTTGCCAATTTCCTTAGCCATAAACAACCAAATGAACACCCCCTAGGATGTCTTTCCTAACATTAGCTTGGAATAAGTGTCCCAGTCATCCGTGGTTATTGTTTTTAATATTTATTACATGGAATTTTCACTAGCGCTATTACAGAACCCTCCCCCTTGGGGGACACCTTCCTTGTTGTTCAATCACACATATACCTCAGCAACTTGTTGAAAGAATACATACTGCTTATGGAGATTTATAACACAACTTGATGCAGTATTCACAATGAAAGACCTGCTCAAGACATAACATCATGACAACATGACAACATATCGCATAGTGGAGCTTTATAACACAACCCATTATGACATTTACAATGAAAGTTTGGTTCAAGATAAACTCATATGACATCATAACATCATGATTACATAACCACATGATATCGTAATAACATAACACCCATACCGCATAGTAGAGCTTTATAACACAACTCGTTACGGTATTTACATCCATACACGAGTGTATAGATAACAACATTGTCAAAATTATATATACCAAACACATATTCCAAATCATATATCAAAACATATATCAAACATATACCAACATCATATATAGGCATATATCAAAAACATCATATAGCATATATCAACCATCATAAAGCATATATCGATCACCATAAAGCATATACTAAAGAAACACAAAGAAAATACTAAATCACAATGAAGCATATACTGAGCCATCATAAGAAAATACTAAACCACCATAAAGAAACTACCAAACAACCATAAGCAATCATCAAACCACCATATCAAGTTGTTTTGCCTCAACCGACAAACAAGGAAGGATACATAGCCCACATTTGATACACCATCTCCCATGTAGCTTCATCGGGCCCAAAGTGCTTCCATTGCACTTTAACTTTCTGTATTGCTCGGTTCCAAAGCACGAGCACCTTTCTCTACAATATATAATGAGGCTCCAACTGGAATTCTCCATCTGCCTCCACCTGCAATACAAACCAGTCAATCACATGATCAACATATTTAACATACTTCTTAAGAAATGAGACATGGAAAACATCATGGATTTTCACTATCTGAGGAAGTTCAAGTCGATAGGCTACTGGCCCAATCCTCTCAATGATACTGAAGGGTCCACAAAACCATGGTGCTAGCTTGGCACATGATCCAATCTGCAAGGATCTCTTCTTTGGTTTGATGTGCAAGTACACCTGTTACCCAACCTAGAAATCCTTGAACAACTTGTTCCTGTCTAGATAACTCTTTTGCCTATCCTGTGCTACCTTGAGATTCTTCTTGATCACCTGCATCTCCTATTCCATGTCTGCCAACATACCTAGTCCAATCAATACTATGTTAACGAGATCAATCCAACTAATGGGAGTGTTACAACTTCACCCATACAATGCCTCAAAAAGACTCATCCTTAGTGACTCCCGATAACCGTTGTTGTATGAAAAATCAACCAAAGGGAGATACTCTTCCCACTTCCTCTACTGATGCATCACATACATCCTCGACATGTCCTCCAATATCCCATGGACCCTCTCTATCTATCCATCCATCTGCGGATGATAAACTATGCTGAAGGCCAACTCTGTGCCCAAACCTACAGATAAATCCTTCCAAAACTAACTTTGAATCCCTGTTTGACATAATCTTCTTCAAGACACCATGTAGGCTAACCACATCTTTGATAAATATCCGTGCCACATCACTAGATGAGAATGTAGACTTTATCGAAACAAAGTGTTCAACCTTTGTTAACCTGTCCACGATGACCATGATGGAATCATGATGTTTCACTGTCTTCGGCAACGCTGTGATGAAATACATGGAAATGAACTCCCATTTCCACTCCGAAATCATGATTGGCTGTAGCAGTGCACCTGGATGTTTACACTCTGTCTTCACTCATTGACAATTGAAAATTATCGCCACAAACTCTACTACATCCCTCTTTAGATTTGACCAATAGTAATACCTCTTCACTACTGAGAGTGTCTTGTGATAACTTGGGTGACCTGAATATGGTTTCGCATGAAACTCCCTCAAGATCACCTTCCTGAGCTCACTGCTATTTGAAACATATATCTTGTCTCGAAACTTTACCAATCCATCTGTCATAAGACAATAATCCAAGTCCCGTGCACCTGCACCTGTAGTTGTCCCTGTACTTGCACATGTACCAGGACTTCCACCTATACCTATACCAACACATGTACCTGTACCTACACTTGTACCTATACAATGACTTGTACCTATACTTGTACTATCACCCTGCTGCAACTTGTGTATAATCTCCATATATCTGACATCCTGCTGTCATGCCTGCAAGATCCTATGCTGTAAATCTGTCCCATATGAACTCATAGTTGCTAAGTGATTCACCTGTATCTGTCTACTGAGAGCATCTGCCACCCTGTTCTCCTTACCTTTGATGTACCTGACTCGAAATCAAACTCGTTGATCAGGGCCAGCCATCTAGCCTGCCTAGCCTTCAGATTAGGTTGGTCAAACAAATATCTCAACCCAATGTGATCACTCATAAACACAATTGCCTGCCAAGAAGGTAGTGTGTCCACATCAATGCATGTATAATCACTGCCAACTCGAGATCATGCGTGGGATAGTTCTTCTCGTGCTCGTTTAGTTTCCGAGATTCATAACAGACCAGCTGTCAATCTTGCATAAGGAATCCACTAAGCCCTCTCTTGCAGGCATCTGTACATACTACAAACTCTTTGTCCGGATCTGCAATATGTAGTATTGGTGCATGTGTTAGTAACTGCTTAAGCTGCTCAAAGCTAGTCTCACACTCTTCAGTCCATTCAAACTTCTTACCTTTTCTTTGCAATGATGTAATGGGATAAGCAATTTGTGAGAAGTTCCTGATGAACCTCCTATAATAGCCTGCCAGACCCATGAAGGATCTCACCTCATCCACACTCTTAGGAGCTACCCACTCCATGATGACCCTTATCTTCTATGGATCTACTACAATACCTTCCTTGGAGACAACATGTCCCAAGTAGTGTACCTTAGTCTAAAAGAAACTGCATTTGCTAAGCTTAACATACAACTGATGCTCTCTCAAAAACATTAACACTGCTGCTAAGTGCTTGGCATGCTCTTCCTCATTTTTAGAATATACTAGTATATCATCAATGAACACAATAAAAAAATTATCCAAATATGGATGCAACACACTATTCATCAAACAAATGAATTTAGATGGAGCATTAGTTAAGCCAAATGGAACAACAACAAACTCATAATGCCCATATCTAGTCTTGAACGCAGTCTTATATATGTCGTCCTCTTTGATACGTACCAGATGGTATCTGGATCTCAAGTCAATCTTTGAGAACACCGCTTTCCCCTTCAATTAATCGAACAAGTCATCAATCCTTAGCAAAGGGTACCTGTTCTTGATAGTAAATTTCTTCAACTACATGTAATCAATACATAATATGAGGGTACCATCTTTCTTCCTCACAAACAAGGCTGGTGCGCCCCATGGTGATACACTTGACCTAATGTATCCCTTGTCCAACATCTCCTTCAACTGCAATTTTAACTCAACCAACTGAGGTGTGCTCATCCTGTAAGTTGCTTACAATGCTGGACTTGCCCATGGAAATAACTCAATAGAAAAGTCTACCTCCCTATGAGGTGGAAACTCTGTAATGTCCTCAGGAAATACATCCATGAACTGTTATAAAACCAGGTACTTATTCAACACATCTACATCGTCAACCTCCTTACCCTTATCATTAGAAATATGTACTGCAAATAGCTTGCACCATTTTCTGCGGCTATGCTTTGCTTGCATAACTGTCACCATCCTAACTGATGTGGATTTCTTCTTACCTTGCAAGACTCTTGGTTCTCTATTGTCATCAACAAAATTAATAGCTTTGTCATAATAATCAACCTTGGTTCTATGTAAATACAACCAATCCATGTCCAATAACATACTATATGAAACCAATGGTAAAACATTCAAATGTGTTGCGGTATGCATACCATTCAAATCAAATGCACAAGCTCTTACCAAATGATGAACTCACTTCTTTGTACCTGTAGCTAACTACACTAGCCAAGATTCTGCATGCAAATCCTTATTCAAGCCACACTTATCCACCAAGTCAGGACTAACATAACTATAATTAGATCCAGGGTCAATCAAAATATAAATAACTTGATCACAGGGCTTACCACCCATCTCAATGATAGATGTTTGATGCTTGGCCTGCCTATTATCCACGACTGCATAGATACAGGGAATACTCTGACCTACATCTCCAACAGTCTGTGCCTCCTGTGCACTGCATATTTTAGGTCTACCATTTTGATGCTGTGGACAATCTCTCCTAAGGTGGTCTTTTCCACAAGTCCAACAACGCATGGGCTCCTTACTCTACTCCTAAGGCCGATGTCTCTATCCTCTATTTGATGCATTGAAATTATTAGGTTGTGCAACATTCTCCTTGTTATCTGTACTCTCTGGCCTTGCTCGCTTTTTATCCCATTTGCCTTTGTTTTTGACATCACCTCTCTAGTCTGACTTAGTCTTAGTTCTGCACTTCGATTGTTCATAGAAATGTATTAGCTTTCGAATGGCCTCCTCCAATGATCTAGGCTCATCGAATTCAATCATGTCCTTGAATGCAACCGGTAACCCACTAATGAACCTTTGAATCTTAGCTTGGATTGTGAGGTAAGGCACATACCTCAGTAACTCCAAGAACCTGCTAGTGTACTCATCATTTGTCATAGAAACCATCTTTAGTTCATAAAATTCTTTTGCCCTGTCATTAAAGTACCTTTCTGATAAGTATTTCTTCTTGAATAACCACTCAAACTCACTACAAGACAAATATTCCTCACGAATACACCTGACACTCTTCACATCTTCCCACCAAATGTCTTCTTTACCTTTGAGATTAAACGTAGCTACTCTAGCTTTCATGTTCTCTTAGTATTCATGCAACCTGAAGAAATTCCTCATGCCAAGAAACCATGCCTTTACATCTTGTGGTTTCTTCATTTCCCCATCAAAACTAGGTGGTTTTTCTTTCTTAAATTCATCTGGAAAATACCCCCTATCACTCCTCTTGTAAGGATGATACTGCTGACGATCATAGCACCTGTCTGAATCAGAACTATAATAATACATGTATCTATCCCTTCTCCCCTCCAGAGTGTCCAACAATATGCCATCTCAGATGATGTCAAATTGATATGACCTGTGGCTACTACGATACCTGCTGCCATATGCCCCATTAGTTTTTTCCTCCTGCTCATGACTGATCCAGAGTGGTCCTTGTCATTGCAAATTTGACAAGCTCTGAAGTATGACTGCATTTACCTTTGCTAACTTTTCCTGTCACTGTATGATTCTCTCATTATCTGCCTTACAACTTCTAATGTCTTCCTTTAAACTTCTTAGTGTCACTGCCAAGTCAGAGGGGTTCCCAATACCATAATGCTCTTCAGATTCATAGGGAGAGTCTCTATAGTCAACCATCTTGCTAGCCATTTGATATTTCTTCCTACAAGGCATAGTATGTCATATAAACCAATCACAATAAATCACGTACCTTAGTATAACTTGGGGAGGATGCGTTGTCTGCAAGATTACCAAATCAGCGTGATACATGTATAACACAATCATAACAACATATAGACATATGCAAGTAAATGTATCAACTCATAAACATTACTCTAACTAGGGTCTAGTCATCAATGCAAGGCCATATCAACAATGCATGCTATGACCTCATGCATGACAACAACCATTATTCCATTGTAGACATTGCCACATGCAACCAACATTATGCATAAGCAATTCCAAACCAACTATAAATATGCATAACCCCATGCAGTCGAACATACTCAATCAATTCTTGTAATCAACCTACAAGACTGATGCATGTAATCAAAATATTCAAAATGTAACCTAACATACAAGGATGTAAGTAGGTACCATGAAATCGACATGTAAGTGACATGTAATCCATACATAGTTAGTCACATACTCATTTCAAATAGATTTCATGAAAATCAATAACAAATTCTCCATGATAACCATACTACAACCCTAATTAATCATCAAACAAATGTAACAAGTATATACGTGTAAGAGACACACATGCAATTGACATGCATGCATGACCAACACATAGCCCATCCAATCCAAGGGGTGAACCATGCTATGATACCACTCTGTAACACTCTCCTTCCACATCTACCCAAGCAACAGGCCAGCCGGGGTAAACATGCGATGAGAGGCCACTATGATATGATTCAACCTCCTAAGTCACCTTAAGGAAGTGGAAACAACATAAACACACCATACAAACATCCAACATCATCAACAAAGTCCTCAGAGGACAGGTCAGCCACTTAGATAGCTTGTCCCTGGGTTACACTACTATTTTAGGTCTCTTGGGCCATAGTCACTCTCATGCTATGGGAAAGGGAGCGACCAACAACCTAAAGTCGCTCTCACAGGCCTACCTGCCAGTGACTGTGGACGAAAATTGTCAGTGCTATGCCAGCAACTATGGGATTTGAGCCACTTTTCAGGTGAAGAGGCCAGTTCACTACCTAGAGCTGAATCATCTCTTCAGATCGGTAAATTAACATGGAAATGAAAGTACTAAAACAAATACTTGTTAAAGACCTTGACTGGATCCCTATTAGCAATGACAAACATTTCATCAAACATATCATCGACATGTAATCTACTGGTGTAAACAATAGAATTAAGTGTAGGGATCTCATACTTATATGATAATGTCTATGAACCCTTTTTCCCTCATGCCATTTGCTGCATTATCATTTATTAGGTCATAGGCACATTATCCATTCACATACAAGTTAAAAATGCTGACAGCCATACATAGATGCTGTCATAAAATGTGCATATAACCAACATTTTAGGAACAAAAATATAATAAACATATCAACCATCAAATCCATAAGTACATCAGTACCTTTACACATGAAAATCAAGGGAATATATTTCTCATTAGTGAATGTAATGAATCAATCGGAGATGGGACTACCACGTTCCACCTGACCATAGAATGGCTGAGCCAAATCTCTCTTAAACCATTCACCCATGTGCCATATTCCAAGAATGAATGTGGGATCTCATAGAACACATCAGTCAAAACTCATCCAGGGCTTCCAGAGGCCATCCACCTCAATCCATCACGCAGTGATTCCACCTCACAGTCAGACATCACCAAAACCATCACCAGATCGGTCTCCATCCTAGCCATCTAGGGCTCCAGATCATTTGTTCCAACCAAGGCTCCAGGACCAGTAACTCAAACCACAGCTACCACCAGGCTCCAGAGTGTTTTTCCAACCAAGGCTCCATGACTAATAACTCAACCCATCAAGGGCTCCAAAGCATTTTTCCAACCAAGGCTCTAGGACTAGTAACTCAACCCAAGCTATTACAGGGCTCAAGAGCATTTGTCCAACCAAGGCTCCAAGAACTAATAACTCAACCTGAGCTATGGAAACATGAGAACCAACCGATAAAAAACAATGAAATAAACCCACAATCACCATGGCTATCGAGGAAATGGCAAGGCTAGGCAATCCTCCATGCCAATGAAAAATCATGACCAAGAATCCACATGCATATACCATGCATGTCTAAACTAGTGAATAAATCATACGTGCAACTCAGTACCTGCAAGAAAATATGATGTAGCTGCTGATGTTAATGCCTTCTTGCGCCTTCCTACTCTTCCTTTTCCTTCTTGCTGCAAGAATCCAAGTATGCCACACCCTCCAAGAGTGCTCCAAGAAAAATCTAAGTATCCAAGAGGTATGAGAGAGAGAGAGAATAATGAGAGAGAGCTCCAACACTGAATTGGCAAAATGTTACCAACTGATCCTTAGAAGCCTTTTTATGAATGAGGCCTCTATTTCTTCATTTTCCATCATTTTCCTCCTCACATGCAACCTGTGACCTTTCACCTCCTTTTTCTCCTAATTTCCATTATTTTCATAAATAAATGTGCCAAAATGCCTTTTAATGCCTTAGCCATTGCCTTTGCCATAAAAAACCAAATGAACACATCCTAAGATGTTTTGTCCAACATTTAGCTTGGAATAAGTGTCCCAGTCATTCGTGGTTATTGTTTTTAACATTTATTACTTGGAATTTTCACTAGGGATGTTACACATACACCTACACCTGGTGTATGACACAACACAATACATACATACACCTACACCTGGTGTATGACACAACACATATACGTACACATAGTACAACGCAATGAATACACATGTCACGATACCATGACTACACAATGCACATACATAATACTGCATGCCCGCAACACAACGTGTACAACAGACACACAATACCACATGTACATCAATACCATATCTACAACATGTACACAATACCACTTGTATACAACACCACCTACACAAAGTGTGCACAACATCACATGTACATGCCACCACCTGCACAATGTGTACATAACACCACATGTACGCCACACCACCTGTACACCGTGTACACAACACCATATGTAAACAACACTGCATGCATGACATGTACACGACACCAAATGTACATGGAGCCACATGCACAACATGTACACAAGACCACATGCACACATCATCACATGTAAAATCATGCACATAACACTATATGTACATAACACAACATGCACAACATGCACACAACACCATATGTACATAGCACTGCATATACAACATGTACATAACACCATATATACACAACACCACATATCCAACATGCGCACAACACCATATGTACACAACAGCACATATCCATCATGCACACAATACGATATGTACACAACAACACATATGCAACATGTGCATAACACCATCTATACCCAATACTGCATATGTAATATACACACAGCACCATATATACAACATGCATACAACATCATATGTACACAATACTACATATACAACATTACACATCACCATAGGTACGATCACTGAATATACAACATGCACAACATATACACAATAATATCACTGCACATCCAAAACCATACTGCCTTCAAGTGTCCCTCCGCCATCCATGCTTATCCTAGCATGCCACAAAGCACATTCCACTGATGTATCCTTTAGCATTACCTGTCATAACATAAACATAGGAATAATACAAGCATACAATATCAATTCATACCCACATGATACCAACCTCATATATTTGTCATGACTACTCTTCCCACTTGATTCCTCATAAACTAGGAACCTCTTCATGCCATTCGCCTGCATAAGCAATCATTCCTCAACAAGAATGATCCTTGGTGACCCTGCCAGACAATGACATACATACATACATGTATATATATAAACATCAACATAAAACAATCATGATCCCTAATGACGCTGTCAAATAACAACATACATATATACATATATGCATATAAACATTAGCATAAAGCAATCATGATCACAACATAATTACTAGAAATCATAAGGCCAAGGTTAAGAGAAATTCCTTTATTCATGCAAAACATGCACAATACTGATAACAATAGTTCCCAAGATAGCCAAGGCATCTATTACCTTAATCCCATTTACTTTACCTTTCTTGTTATCTTTCTCATGACTGTCCTACCAATGGACCAAACCAATCCAACTGGCTGTCATATTCTTTCCTTCAATTTCCCTTTACTCATGCACTAAGCTTCTTCTGAGTCTCATATTACCTGTTGGGTCCCACACATCTCTCCTAGAGTTCTATCAACTTTCTTCTTTCCCAACCAATTCCCAAGACACTCAAAACATGAAAGGCAAGAACAAGAAACAAACAAGAAGAAACACGAAGAACCAACAATGATACGACATTGCAACCAAAGTGGCATAACTATGCACCAAACATAAACAAGTTGCAATCAAACACAACAAATCACAAAAGACCAAAAACACAAGACTAACAACATACACCATGACTCAATCCCCATGGTTCCTAGTGCTTCCAAGGAAAATCTCAACGTGAGCCTTCTTTAGAATCTCATAGCATTTTCCTTTCCATGCAATCCCCTATCATATTGCCATAAACACATAACTTTCAGTGTATAAAAAAATATAATATACCAGTTATCTTACCTTGTCACACTAATGCCAAGCATGTTTCCCTACAACTTCTCACACATGTTGACCACATGTTCCAAAGATCAAGACAACATATCTATTAATTTGAAATCAACCTTTACCAAGACTTACAATTATGTCATAATCCATAGTAAACTCATAGTCATTAGATATAATGCTACAACTGTCACCTACTTACACTCAAGTATATATCAGCTATCTCAACACATATGTGTGAGTAAAACCATCTTAAAACAATATCATTTCTTGATGTAATCCTATAGACACATACTAATATCATGCAATTAATCAAACAATCAACAACAAATAGATGACATAATAGACACCAACACTCAAACACCAAATAGATGACATAATCAAACATTCAAGCACAAAGTAGATGACATAAGCAAGCTCATACTTTAATGTATCTCAGGGGCTTAGGCTATATTGTCTACACAATCAAGTTATATTAGCACGACATAACTTCACAACATATCAACTCAACCATAAATAAGGTCATGATATCCATAACAATAACTAGCTAACATGTTCACATCATAAACTCATAAACAATTTTCATTCATGCATAACAACAACATATGTACGACCAATATAGATTAGTACAAAACAATGTCACAAATAAGTTGAATCATACCTGAATGTCATAATCCTAATCATCTGCATAGGCCAATCCAATTTATCATTATACATATAACATTAAGATATTAATGCTATAACCCTAGTCATCAAGTTAACTAACATATAACACAACAAGTTAACATATCACATGCTCATCAGCAACATATAACATAATCATCGAGCTAACTACAAGTTAACATATAACATATTCATTAATGACATATAACATAGTCATCAAGTTAACTAACATAAAACAACAACAACAATGAACACAACCACAAGTTACTATCATTCATGACTATTTGACACATGTGTATATGACAACACTGATCAACTAACATTTATCATATATATAACCATAATAATAATAAAATGACAAACATATAAGTAACCCTAATGCTTACAACAACCATCAATCACATACCTGCATGCCAAACATACAAACTTGTATGACGATCTGCTCTTACCCCAAAGTCTAGTGCTGCAACTTCACTTTCACGGTCTGCATTTCCTGCTCTATCTCAACCAACTCATTAGCATCATAACACAAAAATAACATCATGATGACCTAATTGCATACAATGACCTCACAATGCATGCCTGACCTACCATACATGCATAACCATAACCATGACAATGCATACATAACAACATATAGATGTTGGTATGCATAACAAATGCATATACAACCATACATTCATGACGACACATCCCACAACAACACCATCAACCTTCGCATGGAAACATTACTACAACCATGACCAACACCCTGCAAATGCAACAAGCACATGGACTACAAGCATAAGGAACACATATGCAACTGACATGAATTCCTGACTAATGCACCGCCCATATAGTCTGAGGGGTGAACCATGCTCTAATGCCACTCTGTGGTATCAGATATCACCCAAAATAATGGAAACCATACACCACCCAAAGAGAGTGAAACCACGCTCTGATACCACTTTGTGGTATCAAATATGACCCAAAGAGAGTGCAACCTGCTTTGATACCACTATGTGGTATCAGATATGACCCAAAGAGAGCACAACCCACTTTGATACCACTCTATAACACCCTCCTCCCACATCTATCTAGGTAATTGACCAACCGGGGTAAACATCTGACAAGAAGTTACTATGATATGATTCGACTCTCTATGTGTCAGTTAAGGAAGTGGAACTGGTGGAACACATCACACAAAAATTCCACATCAACAACATAACTCCCAAGAGCCATCCCAACCACTCAGTTAACCAGCCCCTGAGACCAACTGAAGTTTTAATGCATCAAACGCATGGATGCTCCCTTGGTATGGACTATGGTGAATCTAGGAGGATCCAGGTACTCCCACAATGAGGGAAAGAGAACGTTTGGGGATTTTCCCCCCCATTGTTGTGCCTACAACCCCAGGATTTGTGCCACTTTTTCAGGTCAAGAGCTCAGGTCACTGCCTAGAACTCAATGATACCTTTAGAAATGAAATTTCACAACGAAACAAAGATATATTTGCCAAAACATCAACAAGGACTAGACTGGACCGCTACTAGCCATGACAGACATTTCGTCAAACATGTCACAAACATGAAAGCTACAAGTCTTAACATCAAAACTAAGCATAAGGGTCTTTACTTATCTAAGAATCACTAAGAAGCATTGATGCCTCAACACATTAGCTACAATTTCATTTATTAGGCCATAGATACATTGTTCATTCATTTACAAGTAAAAACACGATGAAATCCATACATAGTCAATGTCATAATACATGTTCATAACCAACATAATAATAATATAAATTCGAAGGAAACAACAACCATATAATCTACATATAAACCCATGTAATACTCATGAATTAACAAAGAGAAATAACCTCATATTAATGACACAAAGGCCAACCAGGTTTGGGACTTCCATGAACCACCCGACCCTAGACTAGGATGAAAAAAATATTTCTTTAATCCAGTCACCCCCGTGCCATATTCCAACCATGAATATGGGATATCATGAAACAAATCCATCAAAACCAAACCAGGGATTCTAGAGGCCAAACCACCTCAAACCTCAGCTAGTGATTCCACCTCACAGTAGGACATTCCTAACCATCACTAGATCGGTCTCTACCTAAGCTATCTAGGGCTCCAAAGTGTTTATTCCAACTCGACTTCTAGGACTAGTAACTCAACCCATAGCTGTTGTTGGGCTTCCAGAGCGTTTGTCCAACATAGGCTTCTAGGAATATTAAATCGACCCACAGTGGTCACCAGGATTCTAGAGCGTTTGTCCAACCAAGGCTTCCAGGACTAGTAACTCAACCCACCAAGGTCTTCTGGAGCATTTGTCCAACCAAGGCTTCAAGGACTAGTAACTTAACCCAAGTTGTTACAGGGCTTCAAGAGCACTTGTCCAACTAAGGCTTCCAGGACTAGTAACTCAACCCAAGTTGTTACAGGGCTTCCAGAGCATTTGTCCAACCAAGGCTCCCAGGAACTAATAACTCAACCCACAACCAAAGGCACAAGAAAAACAACTAGAAAACAAAAGTAAAATCCACAACACCATGGCTATCCAGGACATGGCAAGGCTAGGAAAATACACTGTCAATCTAGGAAATCCTCCATGCCAATGATAGATCATAACTATGACACCACATGCATATGCCATGCATGCAAAAACTAGTGAGGAAAACATACATACAACTCGATACCTGCATGCAAAACCCGTTGTAGCTGCTGATCTCGATGTCCTCTTGTGCTTTCCTGCTCTTCCTTTGCCTTCTTTCTCTAACCATGCAAGTATGCCACACTCTCCAAGAGTGCTCCAAGAAAACTTTAAATGCCCAAGAGTATGAGGGAGAGAGAGAGAATAAAATGAGAGCTCCAAAACTAAGCTAACAAAAATCCACCTTGATCAAACTCGAGAAAAATTTTGCCAACTGATCCTCATAAGCCTTTTTATCAATGAGGCTTATATTTTCTTCATTTTCCTCCTCACATGCAACCTGTGACCTTTCACCTTCCTTTTCTCCTAATTTCCATTATTTTCATAAATAAATGTGCCAAAAATGCCTCATTCCTTTCCAAATCATTTGCCAAATTGCTTTAGCCATAATAATTGAAATGAACACCCACTAGGATGTTTTTCCCACCATTCAGCTTGGAATATGTGCCCCATGACCTTGGTCTTATATTTTTTTACATGGATTTTTAATCAGGGCTGTTATAGTTGGATATTTTAAGAACCATTTCTTAAAGGAACTAGTGTTCCTTACAACTTTTGGAAAGAAAATGTGAAAAATTATGGACTAAAACAAGTAATGCGACAAGGAAATAAAGAATTTGTGTCCAACTTAAATAGAATTAGGACATGTACACATACTGGTGATGGTTTTGCATTCTTGAACAAACATTGTTATAGATTGGCAGCGAATGATCCAACTTTTCCATACCTCTTCTATTTAAATAAGAATGCAGATGAACGTAATGAAAGAATGTTGTCTCATCAACAAAGAAGCAATCATATTAAATGCATATACTAGAAGAATTGAATCAACAATATAAATGACAATAAACATATCAAAATATAGTTTCCATCTTCCATTGTGCTGAAAGGAAATATGCTTATTAAATTAATCGGTGGAAATTACAATATTCAGGATGGCTTGGTCAAATGTGTTGAAGGAATTTTTAGAACATCCACGACATTTGAAAATGGTGCAATTTGGATTGAATTTTATGATCTAGCTGTTGGCACTATTCAATGGAAAAAAAATGGTAAATTTGTAAAAAAATGGACTAATGTCTAATTGGACACCTATTACTAGAGTTTGTAGGAATAAATAATCAAACAAAAAATTTAGTTTTAGAAGAGAGAAATTCCCTGTTCAACTGGCATGTGCATGAACTATACATCGATCACAAGGGTTGACAATGGAAAAATTGGCTTTTGACCTAAAAGGATTAGTGGAAACATGGACTTCTCTATACTGCACTTTCTCATGTCAAAGATATTAAATCCTTGTATTTGTTAAACAAATTGAAACATAGCAAAATTTCCTTGAATGACAAGTTGTTATTGAGCTAAATAGACTTAGACAAAATGCCTCTTATGAGCTTGAATATAACATATATCAAAGTAAAACAAATGATGTTTTGACAATATGTTCATTGAACACTCATAGTTTCTCCTTGCATTTTCAAGATATCATTGCTGACTATGATCTAATGAGTGCTAACATTCATTGTTTCCAAGAAGCAAAAACAAACTCCCCCCATCAAATCCATTTTTATCAAGCAAATATCATTTAAAACATTTATACCATTTACATGGAATTCTCACATACTACGAAAAAAATATTGTAATTGACAATCATTTCACTTATACAAGTAGCCAAATTGAATAAAAAATTGCAACATTCCATGTTGAAAAACAATCTGTTACAGTTGCAAATGTATACATTGCACCAAATGCAAACATTGAAGACATAATTAATTTCATCAAGTTCATTTTAGAACAAACATGCAACAACTACCCAATTGTGCATTTGGTGATTTCAATTTGGACATGTTGGAAAATAGCCATAAAAAAAAACCTCTTTCATTTATGCAAAGTAATGACTTCATTTTTCATACAAAAAAACCAACAACTCACTATAGCTCAATGCTAGACCACTTTTGGACAAACCTTTCAGCTAGTACTATTTCTTTCCATGTCTTTGATACTTATTGGACATATCATCATACAATTTGTCTTACCATATATTTGTTGTTGGCTTGAGTCCTTTTGGCAATGTTCATGTTCTACAATTTCATTGTTGACTTGTCACAATATTTGTCACATTTAAAAATGTGCACCTTTGACATATGATTTGATTTGCAAACATTGAAAAGTAAAGGAATTCGACACAACAAGAAACAAGAAAACAACAAAAGAATGCAAATATCAAATTCTGGTAAGTCTTTGAACCGTCAACATCAATTTTTTCAATTTGTCTTCCATAACTGTAATTTTTTATGTCATTTTTAGCATGGAATATACACATTTTGGTTTTCACTTTGTGACATTTTGTTCTATATACTTAATAGTATTATTTGCTTTAGCTTCTAGTTCATATTTCATTATTTCTTGTCTAGCCATGTTTGAAAAAAAGGGCATAGTGATTAAGTTATAACACATTCAGGGAATGAACTTTATGTGTGATTGCCAATGAAATCTATAAAACGTTTCTTTATTGTAACTTATACACATTTACTACATATCCACCAACAATGCCTAATAGTACTATAAAAATAGAATATACACACACACACACACACACACACACACACACACACACACACACACACACACACACACACACACACACAGAGAGATATATATAATGTATCACTATAGAGCATACATTATTTTGAAGGTTCTTTATACACTTGTTTCAGACTTAATCACTTTCATTTTCATTTTCTAGCAACGATTGGTTGAGTCATTTGGAACAATATCATGGAAACAACTAGCTCTAGCAAACAATCATTCGAAGAAGAAATGGTGGAAGATGAGAATCCAAAAAGGTTAGATTTGTGTTGCACAAAATATTTGTATACTCAAATGACATATTTGCATTAAATCAATGGCAATAATTTTTAAATCATATTGTTCTAATTTTACATATAAACATACAAAAAACAATGGAACCAACATCCCCATCAATATTGAAATATGATTAGGAGCATATGCAAATACTTTTGAAGGCGACATCTTGGTTAATTATGGACCAACACAAATTAAAAGCCCTAACTCTCCTGCAAAGGCATGGTTTCTCCACGCGAACTTGGTTGATAGCCACGATCAATTGACTATCACAGTGAACATGAGAAACAATCTTATAGAGCGTTTCCAAAACATGTTTTTTGTTGGAAACAATGTTCAGATTACAAATTTTGAGATAAGAAACAAGGGAATTTATGAACAAGGAGCTACAAAATGTTGCATATTGTTACAGGAGAGAACCACAATTGAATCAATTGCATAGGTATGCAAAAAACATAGACTGGCTCTAGATAAAACAATACACAGTCTTCTTGTTTCAAATGATACATATGTAGTTGGTTCAATAGGAGCAATAGTTTTAGGCTGTCAAAAAAATAACAAGCAACTTGAACTCAATATAAAAGATGGTGAAGTTGAAGATGACAATGCAATTGTAAGTCTACTACTACAATAGCTATACTTGCGTTTTTAGCAAAAGCTAATGGTTTCTTTGAAACTGCGTTTTTGTATATTTGTGTTCCATTGTCATCAAGGTAGCAATTATCTCATTATTTCTTGCAAAAATTTCTTAACAGAAATATGTTAACTGATTCACTGCAGTTGCTATTGAATGATAGTCATAGAGAACATTTTTTTCCAAAATACAACATGAATTGGTTTCAAGACGAATCTGCTCTATCTGTTCAAAAACATTGTCAGAAATGATGTGAAAGACAATCAACAATTGCGCTCTGGATCAACAAGTTTTGTTAAACCATTGAATGATGAATTTGTGAGAGCATATCTATTATCTTTTGTCATGTCAAAAACACATGTATGTTTGCTAATAGTTCTTTGTTCAAGTAACAATAGTTTTACTTTGATGTGCAAAATCTTGCATTTTGATGGTACATATTTGAACCTAACAATTCAGTTTTATGAAAAAAAAGAACGGATCAAAGGAGTGCTCAAAGCCAAAAATGTTTTCTCTCCTCCTTTTCAGTGAATTTACAGTAAATGCAAACAATGCGTTCATCCAAACACAACTAATTGCATAATTTGTGAAGATGACACACCATTTAACTATGAGCATAATGTTGAATGCACATTGGAAACATATAATTTCAAAATTGATTGTGTGTTGCAAATATTGCAACTAAAAGAACTTTGACCAGTTATTGCTGAAACAAACTTTCAACAATATATGAAAAGCATATCATCTACAGTTTTCAATTTACAAAAACTTTGTATTCAAGGCCTTTTTAGTTTAATAGTTAACAACATTATTGTTGAGATAAAAGAGATGTGACCAGCAAAAAAAATCTTCCTCTGTACACTAAGTTCATGCATTTTGACAGCTAAGATATTCTTCTTCTTTCCATTTTTACTCGTATTTCACCAATTCATATTTAAAAAATGCTTGCAACAATAGTTTTACTTTTATTGCAGGTTCCATAATTAAAAACACAAAAAACATGTAGTCCAATAATCTCTGCATATTTGCTACTATACGTCAATCAAGGATATTTTCTTTTGATAACTAGTTGTTGTTTTCTTTTTTCTTGAAACTTTTGAATCAAACATATTTTCATGTTGCAAATGAAAATAGAGACCAAGATGCACATTATGCAATATAATATTTCAGCTATATCAAAAATTTTGCCACACTATGATCTCATTTTTATTAATAAGAACATAATATCTTAGTTCCAGAGTAATATAATGTAACTCCAAAATACTTATTATACCATATTATATATAAGCTGATCTTTTGCTCTCCACTGTTGAAATATTAACTTAGATTCTCATTTGCTGTGAATTATGGAATTGTGTTGTGTATCAATGTCTTCATTTATGTATATTCTTAATTAAATGCTCCGTGTTAAAAGAAGGCACTACAGGAAAATTGAGATATCTGTGTTCTGGTTTTCTTTTCCCATACATCAAATCCTCCTTATTTTCCTATTTACATAACTATTTTTCATGTTGTGTTCATTTGATGATTAGCTTTTTTGTTCTTGTTTTATGAGCTATATAGTGTTATGTTGCAGTTATATACAATTGCAAATTTATTGTGCAATGAATTAAGAAAAAATGTATCTCATTTTTGTTTCTCTTGTTTTTTGCTTCCAATTAAAATGCATTTCAACTCAATTTTGTTTTGTTTTGTTTTGTTTTGCAAATTTAACTATAATCTAGGCAAATTGTGGTTTTATTGATGTTAGATTCTTCAACTATGGTGCTCAATATTTTTTTTTTTCTTGTTTTTCTAGAGACATAGATGGAAACCAATGTGCATGGTTACTACAGGGACTTGTTCTTTCGAAAATTTCTACCAATCCAGTGTATTGTTTTGTTAATAGGGCCATAATATCTCAGTTACACAATAACATTGTATAATTCCGAAAAATTTATTGTACCATATTATATACATACACGTGTTTTTCTTTCCACTATTGCAATATTGTTGGGCCACTCATTTGTCATCATTTCACCAATATTTACAGTCATCCTTTTAACCATTTGCATCATTTTTTCATCTGTAGCTTACACCATTTTCCACAAGATCTCGTAAACACCTCATAAATATTTCTAACATTCAAAGTGGTTAATTTTCATACATTTTCTTTGCTTTTAATGAATTAATTAGGATTATATTTGGTTTTACTAATGACGGTTTGGCGAGTTCAAGTTTCTGTAGCTTAGTCAAGTTTCCGTAGATATCTCCATGGTTGAGGTAGTTGCACTACTCTATAAGTAAATCTAACACATGGAAATTGTTTCTAAAGGTTCCAATATGGATTTGTATTGGTCAAATTCCACCCTGCTTGCACGTGTGGTCCTTGGGAAAAAAATCATAGGAAAAACACAATAGTGTCGACTAGTCAACTTCAAACGCGTTTTTTGAGCGAATGAAAATGAATTTTGAAAAATAAAAACATGATTTTTTTTTCACCATGAGCCCAATTAGGTTCTTTATGAGCAGTTTCCTCAAATTCGTTACCGTTTGGGATATTTTTTGGGTTCTTTGGAGTCCTATTTTCTATATCACGTGAGAACTCAGTGCACCAATGTGTCAAATAATGCGCAGTCAAGAAAACAAAGGTTGGAATGGACTGTGCTTTAGTAAATTCATGGCAATGAGGTGTCCTTTCAGTTCTGATTCTTAGCCATAAGGATCTCAATGTAGTTGTAATGTAAAAACTATAAAATGCTTCAGCTAGAAGCAAATGACAATTAATGTATTAAGTTTAGGTTGCTGCTATCATTCTTGGAGGAAAACTATGTTTCAAATAACACAAACACTTTGTTTTATGGCGTAATTTTGCAGTGTCGATGATTTAATCCAATGATATAAAATTCCTACTTCCTCACACTCAACAGGAGGCCCACCTGCGAAGTTGTGAGACAATGTATTTGTTATTTTGATTTAATTATTTTCATTATTCATTCATTTTTATTTAGATTATGAAATAGACAGATGTTTTGATGCTCTCATGCTCTGTTTCAAGCACAATTTACTCATCAATATTTTTTTTGTTATAGAATGAGCGCTCAATATTAAATTAAAAAACCACAAAAACATTTACTTTGAATTATTTTCGCTTCAGTTTCCATGTTGAATTGATATGGTCAGTTTTGAATTAAGAAACACACACTAGTAATTCTATTAATTTTCATACTTTAGAATAGTTTTCAATTTCCAAGCTTCATAGCTTTAGATCAGTTTCAATTTCATAATTAGGATTCCTTTCAAGTTCAAATGGATTAAGTTTGCTTCTAGCTTCTTTTCAATTTTATAGAGTAGTCTTGTCTTTCAGATTCATAGAATAACTTTGTCATTCAAGTTCACTAGAATAAGAGATCTCCATTGTTAGAATAGACTTTGAAGTTCTTTCATTCATAATAGTTTTCTTTGAAACCACTTCTTGGTTTTGAGTAGAGAAAAGAATGCGTATATGCTTAATTAGATTTAGTCTAGATTTCATTTGTATTTGCAATAGTTCAATCTTCTTTTCCATGATCTTGTCATAAATAAGGTTCATCTTCATTTTGCAATTAGAATAATTGAAAGTGAATTTCCTAGCACATACAGTGCATGTATACTTCACAAGTTCACGGAACCTTGGGTTTGACAATTAAATGCAAGTAGTTTAAATGACAATTAAATTACCCAACATTTTGGCACCATTGCCGGGGAATTATAAATAGGTGTTAGCTTTCAATTGCATCTCATTCTTAGTTGCATAAGATTAATTCCATTTTAGTACGCCCTAGAGGTAAATTCATGAAAAAAAAATAAATTCAAAAATACTTCAATCACCTACCACCCCCACTAAATCACATGGTGAAGTAAGAGGCACATCATCTTTCACATCATGAATTCATATTTTTGCAGGGAGAAGAAGAGGTGAAAACAAAAGGTTGAAGAAATGGATGGTGACGATGACAATGAGGAAGATCCTTTTGGATTTCCTATTCAAGAAACTAATATCAACGTTCATATGAAGAACATTCCTCCATCCGTACTTCCTAACTTCAAAGGTATGAGATCAGAAGACCCAAAAACATTTCTTTTTGCATTTGAAATACTTTGTAGATCTTATGGCTTCTCATTACACATTCAAAAATTGATTTTTTTTTTGACAACATTGAAGGATAAAGCTCTTAGATGGTTCATGAATTTAGGAAAAAATTATATAAGGACATGGGATGATATGAAAAGAGTAATTTTTGGAAAATATAAAGATTATTGCATACACCATGACCTTAGAAATGAAGTCTTTAAGATGAACCAAAAAGAGGATGAAAGCCTAGAATATTTAGTGGAGAGATTTACTTATAATGTCAGAAGATCTAAATTGCATAATTTAGGATTAGACACATTAAAAACTCTCCTACTAAATGCTATAAGGGATGAATGGATTGATCTTCTTAACTAGATCAACAAATGAGATGTCTCTTAATTGTCATCTCAAGAGATTTTTGAACTGTGCAAGAACATATCAAGAGGAAAATAAAAGTATGGAATATCCCCTGAGGATCTAGTTATGGAAAGAGTAAGTAAATCAACATCAATATTGGTAAGTCAAACTGCACTTAACAATTTTCTAGACATTATTGGTAATTTAAATGAACAAATTGATATGCTAAGAATGCAAAACAAGCAAAAAATTGAGATTGTTGCTTCATTTATATTTTCCCCTAAATGTAGAAAGAAACATGCTTTTCACAAATGTCCACTTAATAACATTAAAATTTGTGAAATCTGTGCAGGATCACATACTACTAAAGGTTTCCAATCATTACTAGGGTTAAAGGTAGTTTACCAAGGAGAAAATCAAACAATGGAACAATCCTATTATGTAGCTCCAAGAAGAGCATGGTAGACTCATCAATTCGGTATGATGAAATATCTTAATTCACGTTATGCACAACAATCTCAAAGTAATTGGCAAACACCCTTGCCTTGGAAACCTTGGCCATCTCAATCCCAACCTCAAAACAAATATTGGCAAAAAGGTTGGCAAGGGCCTTACATAATAAATCCACTGTATCCTAAATCTTTTCCTCAATATCCTCAATGCCAATCTCAAAGCTATCCATACCATTCACCTCCACCACAACATCATTTTCACCCTTAATTGAACTCAATTCAACCTTTCCAATTACCAACCACACAAGCACCCCAAAGATCCATTCCCACTCAACTACCTGCACAACCACTTCAGATCCCCAATAATAAAACTCCTCAATCCACTTACAATGTTGAGGTATTGCAAAATGTTTCTCCAAATCCCATTAAAGAACGACAACCAGAAGAAAAAGATTCATATAAGGTCCAAGAATCATGGACGCCCGCTGAAAAAGAGCAGTTGTTGGAACCTGAGATTGAAAAGTTTCATGCATGCCTATCACCAGATTCTATGAATGGGGACCACATCTATGAAGAGTTGCATGGCATGAAAGCAGGAAGCCAAAGAAGACAAGATTACATTGAATCTTGGTTCAAGACAATCATCAGATCCCAATGCTCAATTCTTCAATATTTTCTGACATCATCTCAATCAAGGCAGTTGGTATCTCATTACTGCTACATATTAAAACATATCTTTCAAATTTTCATATGAGTTTATCTATCATCTTGTTATACACATGGTTCCATTGGAAGCATTCATATACTTGAACGAGATCTATTTTTCAAGTAGAGTAGGACATATAAAAAAAATAAAAGAAGTAAAGAGAAAAATAAGTCCTATTATGAAAACCAGTTTGGGGGCACAATTGGACATGATCTTTGCTTGAAAACCAGGAAAATGGAGAGAAACATTCACAATAAGTTCTGGAATTTTATGATGGTTTCAATATTTTATTATGGTTCTTCAAATCACTTTTGGTTTTATGCTTGAGTTGGTTGACCTGGGATTCCTTAAGGCCCACCTTCCAACAGGTCTTGTCCCATCGATCCCAACACCTTATCTTGGATTAAGATCAAATATTATTTGGAGTGCCTTGGAACTTGCACACAACAATGGAAAGCCTCCTCATTGACAACAATGGGAATACAACAATGTCTCTTAATTGTCAGATCTTGTAGGTGACTCAAGTTCAACACATTCATTCATCCATGTCAAGATGCACTTAGGTACCTTGACACTCATTTACATTATTAGTGAGTTGTCTCACATTGGTTAATGATTTTCATCATTGATCAGTAATCCAATGATTTCTTTCCATGCTCGACTTCGACACATTCATTCACATGGTAAGAAATGCACCATGAATTTTGGTTTTGATGAAGGCTATGTGGTTTTATGGAACCAACAACAACTTGCAACAATATATTTTATTAGTTTCTTGTAGCAACATATTCATATTTTTGACATTCAACAATGACATGATGGAGCACTACTACAACTCTTCATTCATTTCCTTTTCAAGCAAATCAATAAAACAAGGTCTATTTCAGTGAAACATGCATCATGTTTCATGATTTCTACTTCAGCATGCAACACACAATCCAAATCAGTGGTTCAGACTCAGAGAAAATAAATTTAAGAAGAAGAATAGAAATAGCCTTTAAAATTGACATTTTCTGCAATAACTATGGAAAGTTACACTTTCTGCAGCGATTGCTGTAGCAGCCTATTTTTTTGGTTGTAGCAGCTTGTTCTAGGGTAGTTTTGGTAGAAATATTGCAAGAGATTGGAGCAAAAATAAAAAATTATGAGATATTGGGTTTTCTCAAAGTATGATAAATTTAGTAAGACATCGACAAAATAAAAAAAAAAAAGAGAAATTTTCCAGCACATTTCAATAGGGTTTTCAAGGCAGATTTTTATTTTTCACCACTGTGCACACATCAAGACAAAATTTAGTATTTTTGCACAATAACATATTTTCTTCATCAAAATGGGATTCTGAAGGCATGTGGAAGTGAAAAAGAAAAAAATACATTGTTTCCCTTTTGAAGCACTCAATTTGGCCTTAAAATGAGTTCGTTGCATATGTTTTTGTTGCAACATTGGGTAGCAGGAAGGGTGAAACATGCCAGAAATTGATTTGACCATATCTTGCAAACCATGCATCCGTTGGTTCTAAATTTTTTAGGGTAAATTCATCATGGTAGCATAAATAAATACATAAAATTTCAAGAAATTCCAGTGTGTATGTTGTAAGAAATTGGCCGCCATAATCTACATTACTCATTTTTTTGAGATTTGTGCACCCATCCCAAGTTATAAGAGATGCCGACATCAAGATACTCTTTCTAGAAATTGAAGGCAATCAAGCAACAAGTCTTAAGGACCAATCTTTGATTACTTTGAAGATTGGAGGTATGACATAATTAGAAGTTGACTGGGTAGTTGAATGATGTTCTTAATTATTATATTCTAATTTTTAGATGAGGGCTACTGGATCATTTCATGGGTATTATAATTTAGTTGTAATAAATATTCCATTTACCTTTGAGAATGAAGTATTGGAATGGTTTGAGGTTCTTGGCAAGAGACACATTTATACACTTGAACATTAAGTCCAACATCATATATCAAGCATAAAAAATCTCCAGCAAGATGATGATCAACAACATCAAGGCCACTTACATAAAAGACTAGTTTTGTAAAGATCTTGTCAAAAGAAAAAAAGGTAACATTTTATTTATTTCTTTGAAGTAAAATATAAAACATAGAATATATGGACATTGAAAATATATCTCACTTATGTTGTATGGCCTTTCCGAATCTATCATAACCCATTAAAACCTATTATATCTCATGATATCCCATTTTTCAAATGATGAACAGGCTACAAGGGTGAATAATTTATTTGATTTTTTCACCTTGTTGACATGGTTTTGATCCTTTTCTTGACTTCATAAAGCCACTCCATCCATCAATCCATATCAATAATACTTTCATTTGTGCATACAAGTGTTAGATGAGAAACAATGTTACAAGAACCAAACTTCAAAGTTAGATGCCCATAATTCTATTATTTTTGTTTGTTTCTTCATTGAAAAAATTAAAATGTGTTAATTTGCACAATTTGACATTTTGTAGCAGCCTCCAAATTCTGAAGTGAAATCACAGGTTGATGAACTTTAAGTAGTGGCCTTGAAAAACTAGAAGATGGAGAATGTAGAAAAAAGGTTGAGAAATAATATCCACCATTCAACGCAACAAAGAAGCACTCTTGTCACTCTAATATCTCAGTCAATGCCTTGTTTAGTGGCTGAATACAAAACAAATTTAAGTGATAGAGCATACTAGACAAATATTCAAGTTTGTTAAGAAATGGTGTAAGAAAGCCAATCCATTCCCAAAGATACATTCTGGAACAAATATGTTGATCAAGTTTTTTTATTTTCTTTAATTTGGATGAGGACATGTAAAGATCTCAGCGTGGAGGAGATGTTGGGCCACTAATTTGTCATCATTTCACCATTATTTACAATCATCCTTTTAACCATTTGTGTCATTTTTTTCATCTGTTGCTTACCCCATTTTCCAAAAGATCTCGTAAACACCTCATAAATATTTCCAACACTCAAAGTGGTTAATTTTCATACATTTTCTTTGCTTTTAAAGAGTTAATTAGGATGATGTTTGGTTTTACTAATGACGGTTTGGCCAGTTCAAGTTTCTGTAGTTCAGTCAAGTTTCCATAGCTATCTCCATGGTTGAGGTAGCAGCACCACTCTATAAGTAAACCCGACACACGGAAGTTGTTTCTAAAGGTTCCAATATGGATTTGTATTGGTCAGATTCCACTCATATCGCACGTGTGGACCTCCAGTAAAAAAGTAAAGGAAAAACGCAACAGTTTTGACCATTCAACTTCAAACGTGTTTTCTGAGAGAACAGAAACATGGGGTTTTTCATCACGAGCCCAATTAGGATCCAATTGAGCAGTTTCCTCAAATTTGTTACGATTTGGGATATTTTTCCGGTTCTTTGGAGCCCTATTTTACAGATTGCGTGAGAAAATAGTGCACCAATGTGTCAATTAATGCCTAGTCAAGCAAACAGAGGTTGAAATGGATTGTGCTTTAGTAAATTTGTGTAAATGAGGTGTCCTTTCAGTTTTGATTCTTAGCCATAAGGATCTCAATGTAGTTGTAATGTAAAAATTATAAAATGCTTAAGTTAGAAGCAAATGACAGTCAATGTATTAAGTTCTGATTGTTGCTATCATGCGTGGAGGAAATATTTGTTTCAAATAACACAAACAATTTGTTTCATGGCGTAATTTTGAATTGTTGATGATTTAATCTAGTGATATAAAATTCCTACTTCCTCACACTCAATAGGAGGGTCCCCTGTAGAGTTGTGAGACAATGTATTTGTTCTTTTGATTTAATTCTTTTCATTATGCATTCACTTTTATTTAGATTATGAAATAGATAGATGTTTTGATGCTCTCATGCTCTGTTTCAAGCACAATTTACTCATCACTATATATATATATATATATTTAGAATGAGCGCTCAATATTAAATTAAAAAAAACCACAAAAACATTTACTTTGAATTGTTTTTTTTAGATTTGTTTTTGCTTTAGTTTCCATGTTGAATTGATATGATCAGTTTTGAATTAAGAATTGCACACTAGTAATTATATTAATTTTCAAACTTTAGAATTGTTTTCAATTTCCAAGCTTCATAGATTTAGATCAGTTTCAAGTTCACAATTAGGATTCTTTTGAAGTTCGAATGGATTAAGTTTCCTTCTAGTTTCTTTTAAATTTTATTGGGTGGTATTTTCTTTCAATTCCATAGAATAAAATTGTCATTCAAGGTCACTAGAATAAGATATTTCCATTGTTAGAATAGACTTTGAAGTTATTTCATTCGTAATAGTTTTCTTGGAAACCACTTCTTAGTTTTGAGTAGAGAAAAGATAGTTTATATGCTTAATTAGATCTAGTCTAGATTTCATTTCCATTTGCAATAGTTCAATCTTCTTTTCCATGATCTTGTCATAAATAAGGTTCATCTTGATTTTGCAATTAGATTAATTGAAAGTAAATTGCCTAGCACATACAATGCATGTATACTTCACAAAGTTCATGGAACCCCGGGTTTGACAATTAAATGCAAGTAGTTTAACTGACAATTAAATTACCCAACAAATATTAACTTGAATTCTCATTTTCTGTAAATTCTGAAATTGTGCTGTGTTAAAAAAAAGAAAAAAAGGGAAAAAAAGAAAAAAGAAGAAGCTACAAGTATCTCAATTGTTTAGTTTCTGTATATGTTCAAAGAAATGTTCTGTGTAAAAAAAACCCTCTACGGGAGCATTGAGACATCTTTGTTCTCTCTTTTGTTGATTGGCATTCCTGTACACAAGCTTTTATTTTCTATTCTATATAGCGTATGATTGTAGTTATATATAATTACGACTTTATGATCTAATGAATTAACAAAACGTACATCTTATTTCTGTTTTCTAATTTTGATGTATACTCTTATAATGCATATCAATTTGCAAAAAATTACAAATTGAACTATAGTGTAAGGAAACTGTGGTTCTTATAATCATAATTGCTATAATTATGGTGCCAAATAAGTTTTTGGCTCTTTGTCACTAGCCATAAATGGTAACGAACGTGCACAGTTTCTATAGTCACTTTTTTTTTTTTTTTTTTCCATTTCAACGTATTTTGATTGTCATTTATCATAGCACATGTTAATAGTTTTCAATGTTGGACCCGTCATAATGAATCTTTGGTGAATGGTGAAAAATATATGTATTATTTGGACTCAATTGTCCATTTTTTGCAGCACAATGTCATTGCTATGAATAATAAATATATCATTTATTTTGATCTTTGAATTCTTATGAATTTTTTGTCATTGACCTATATAATCAATCTTACTTCCACAAATGACATATTTTACTCCCTCACTAGCTTAGCGTTTTCCCTAACATTATTGTCTTAGGTATTTTGTGTATTTATTATTTAACATATGCAATTTAGTACTCGAGATATTTTGTAAAAATGAGATTGAGAAATTTGTAAAAATAATGTTTGAATAATTTGTGACGTGATTTCTTATTTTTTATCTCTCATGTCACTTTAGACTCTATGCTTTGATTATAACAATAGGAAATTAGTATCATTGATAAAAATATCATTAAACTTCTATGTCTGGACTCATCTATTTCTGAAATATTGAAAGCTCTTAAATCGTTGAATCAAGTGCTTTTATTCCTTTATTAATTAAGCATGGTAGAACTATGTCCAATTCTAGTTCAGTTTCATTTAGCCCTGAATTGGAGGTAGACACTATTATTTCAATGAATACAAAAATCAACAAACATATGTCACATGAGCATTTTAAAGCAAAGTTACGAAGTGTAACATAAATGTGCCTACAATTTCTCTTTTGCCACATATTCTTCCTGTTCCAATATTATCAATGAATCAATGAGCTAAGCTCAATGGCGATCGAAAATAGGTGCCACACACTTCAAAAAGTGGAATGACTAAGTGAACAAAAAAACATAGATTTATGAATAAAGAGGTATGTGTTTTTTAGGCACTTCTTACATATTATTATTTAATATTGTTGGAAAGATTGATCAAATACGCTTTGAGTACACTAATCTAACATTTGATGTACTTAGTACACCAGTATTATGCATCCAGGTACTCATGATACAATTAATAATACATTCATTCTTCAAGCTGGAACTAGTATCAATACATTGCAGATTTTAATAGTTAAATGTTAATATGATGATTAATCTCATCATGCATAATTTTTGCTTCATGGCTTTCAAAAAACGAAACGACCATGTGTTTTGGATACTTTTCCATTAGGCTCTCTCTTAGAATAACAAAATTTGCAAGTTTGCCTTTTTCTCCATATCTCTCTTTGTATTTTCTCATCCAATTTTACTAGAAGTATAGAGATGATGTTTTCTGACTGAGCTATGAATAAGAAAAACATTGATTAACATAAAGTCAATCTAAGGATCATTGGTAATAGAAAGAATCTCTATGCTACCCTAGTCAAACTACTTATTAATAATTTTTTGTTAACAAAGGACACAATGTATATCGTCCAATCATTAAGAAACATTCCATTTGCCTACTCATTTTCCTCAGTTCTAATTGAAATAGAGGCAAATGTTAATAGTACTATTTCCTTTCGTGTACCTGGTCAATGTTCATAGGTTTCGTCTTGCTGAATTTGGAATTATGCATTATGGAGGATGCTCTCAAATCTCTTTCATCAGAGAGCAAACCAATGAAAAACACGATAACTAGATATTTGTGGTGATCTTAGTTATACTCTTCTTTGTTCAGAGATTCATAATCCAAAAAAGTTTGTTACTCATTTGTCCCTGCTATTTTGATATGGTTCTTATTCATTCCTTTGTCCTGAGTATTGCTAGAGATGATACAAGGGTCTTCAAGTATTTTTATCCCAAAAATATCCTTGATTACTTTGGAAAAAAAACCAAAACAATCCTAAATTTTACTTGGAGGAATAGTTCTCTGCATAGAAGGTATGTAATATGCTTCTAGTCGCCTAAAGAATTTGCTTAGAGATTATCAAACAAAGTCTACATTAGTAACGTTAACTGTGAAACATGTAAAAAATTATTTAGAAATTACCGAACCTAGCCTTCATTGCTAGCTTCAAGTAACTAGAATCCAAAAATTTACTTAGACATTTCCAAATCTAGTCTTTATTGTTAATATTAAGTAAGTAGCACACAATAATTGATGCTAGAATTGCATATGTGAGTCATTTTTCATTCTCATATGTACTTAAGACATTAACATAAGTTAATTGAAAAAAATATATTTAGGATCTGTGTTACTGCTAGTGTTGTTTCTGATTTGAAATCAAAATCCACTACTCATTCATTCCATGACCCATGTTCTGTATTTTTTTGATATGAAACATATGATTTAAAATTTCATGGTATAATTTGCATTCCTGTTACAAGGTTTACAGGAATGATTTTTTCTTTTGTCCATCACAAAATGAATAAAAACAAAAGACTTAACAAATTTTTTCTTTTTTGGAGACTTAACTCAGAAGTCAAATCCACAAAGATTTTGTAAAAAAAAATTATAGCCTCTCGACTACCCGACCTTCCAACCAACTGACTACCAAGTCAGGGTGACTACGATTTTTTTTATAAATTATTCGCCCAACCTCCCGACCTCAGCATTGCCTGAAAATGTAACTATCCGACCTAATGAAGCTACCCGACTATGGTATAATCGTGGTCCTGATAGAATAAATGAATCGTAAAACAAAATAACGCCTCACTATATAACCTCCCGATTGTACAATCAATGTAGTAAAAAAAATCCCTTGATTTGTGTGTAATGTGCTAGTTTATTTAGATATTCAAAATTTTCTATTTCACATTCAATTGATTCTTTGCTAAGAAAATAATAAATTTCCTCGTGCTTTCTTGATTCAGGAAAAGAGTAACAAGTCACCTGCTTACGAGAAATTAATGAACATGTTTAGTTGCAATCTTTTCATATTCTAAGAAAATTTTTAAGAGTTTAGAGTGCTTCTCCTGCATGTTGTTTTCCTAAATTTGGTTCGAAGAAACGTTGAATTAAGGAAATATAGTACCAGTTTAAAAACACTGTGTGACCAAAATACAATTTCTACAAATTCTCGAATTCAATTTAAAAATTTAAATAAGGAAAACATATATATACTGTGTTACTATTCACAGGTGATTAAATGCGGAAAAACCACTCAACCTCCTAACTGCCCAATTACTCATCCTAAAGATAAAAGTCGACTATGGTATAGTAAGAGTCTGGAAATAAAAAATCAATCATTGTTGGGATGGGGTCCCCTGGATCAGTTTTGGGGTTAAAAACACAAGTTTTGTTGTAAATTTTGATGAAAAGACGTAAAGTATCCACGAATTGTGGATGCAGAGTGCGTAGGTAGTTAGGAGTCAAAAAGGGTTTTACCCTCATTTATGTAAATTTGATTCAGTTTGGAGATCTACCCATGGTCCGCAGACCATGGGATTGCATAAATAGGTTCTCTTAGAGAGTCTAAGACAAATCTATGTCTATGTCTATGGGTATGAACAGATGAAGTATTAGAAAGATAGCACAAAGAAGTACGTCCGAGAGGGGGAAAAGGCTTTGCAGTTGAGTGCGCAGAGGCCTAGAGTAGTGTCCGTAGCTGAGTGCACGGACCCCTACAGCTGAGTGCGCAGGGAAGTTTTGAGTCTATAAACTAATACAGGAGATCAATAAAGAAGACCGTTAAAGATATTCATGTGTGTTATCTGTTTACCTCTGTTGTTTATGTTTGCGGTATATGCTTTGATGAAATCATGTCTTTATGAAATAATGATGTATTGATGCGCAAACCTACTGGATAAGTGTTATTAACTGAATGCAATACATGTTAAGTATTTACGCAAAGATCACAATACGTTCTGCTACATTTATCAAGCACTTAAGTAGATCTGAGTAGATCCCGTTATAAAGATAACTTACGGTGCACATAAGTAGATAATTCATCTATTTAGGGTCCGCAAAAGCTGATCATAGACCTTCGTGTAGGTCTAGCGAGTGTCTAAAGGAAGTTATAATCCCAAGCCTTGAGGGCTTATAGATCTGTGCGGAGGCAGATCTAGGGCATAAAAAGACATCACACTGATCTCTGGATGCGAAAACTTGGTTCTAGCATCCCCCCATATTGCTTCGGGTGAGACTTCAGTCCACTCTAAGTGGATTGATGCCAAAAGGGCCAGTAGCCTAGGGTTTTTTTGGCACAACTAACTCTGAACCTGGGTCAGGACCCACTAAGCCAACAAATGGTTTGTTGCCGGGATTGAGATTTGCATAAAGATATGTGTGATGTCGCATCACTGGAATCCAACCAAGAAGGAATTTGAGAAGTGGTTTGTTATGAAACCAGCTTAAGAAAAAGATAGAAAAGATAGATCAACGCCTTAAAATTCAGCCTCTTCGAGGAGGCAACCTCCTTTACATTACATAAATGAACAATTCTTTGATTATTCAAATGACAAAACCTCCTTTCTATATATAGGAGTCTAAGGAGTCACAATATAAATCAGCCGACCTAACAATAATAATATAAAGCCACAAAAATAACAATAGAGGGATTCTATGGGGCACAGTAATAACAATATGGGGGCAATAGGGGCACAACAATATTAATAAGGGGTATAAATACAATAGCAATGGGGTAATCACTAGTATTATAGGAACCCAACAGAATTATACAAATCCTTAGCTCTCATAGCTAGCCAGCCCTCAGTACAAACAATCCTCATAGATGCTCACATGCAATATCGACTTCTCTCTAACCTTCCTCTCTGCCCTCCAAGCTCCTATTTCCTTGCGTTGTTCCTTGTGGATGATTAGCCTATTACCAAGTGGAAAAACAAGTCTTAAAAACTACGCAATCCTCAAGGATGAATCCTTCACTGCATGCATGATTTTTCTCCATCAGAAAACGCATGCAACTGATCGTACACCATCCTTGAACATTAATCTCAATTGGGTCTTTCTCAGAATAGACATGCATGAGTTTCTGATGAGGGAATCTTCAGTTAACTGGAGTAGCAATAGTTGAGTGCATTGATGCATCAACTGACTGTTAACTCACTATTAGTTCCTCAAATAGTTTGGAACAAATTTAATTGGACTTAACTCAGTAAACTAAGTTAACTAATTACAACTCCAATATAACTCAATCTTATCTCCTTAATTTAAGGGATAAC